>APFE031469906.1:0-31550 GCA_000404065.3 Pinus taeda
ACTTCCAACATCTAGAGTCTACTTCCAAATCAAATGTTATTGCAAGATAGCTTTGCATTAGCAAGTCTACAAGAGTATATGGAAAATGAAATAACTCAAAGCATAAATAGAAGAGATTATACCAATAGCTCACACTGCACCATACTCCAAAAGAATAACACCCATGAATGGACCCCCAAAGTATTTTTAAAGCTCTATTATATAGAGAGATGGGAGCAAATCCCAATGTAGCATCCAAGTGACAAATGGCCATGGTGAAGATCCCAAAAAAGAAATCAAATTCCATGTGGAGAGATGAAGTAGCCACCAATGCAAATCTAATTCCATATGTGGCACATGGATATCCTCAAGCAAAATTGAATTCTCCAAGTGTGAAGATGATCAAATCCAAGTGTGAACCAATCAAGGAGCTAACTCAAGGAAAACTCCAAGACCAAACCATGTGATGACACCTCATGTAGATGCTTCCAATGAGCCTAACGTAATCTCCTTGGGAAATGTGTGGTCCCTCATTAAGCTAAATTCGATATGGAGATGACGTGCCAAGTGTGAAGAAGAGGAAACATAAGTGAAGACAAACTCTCAAGCATATCTCAATCAGTATCCTCCAAATATCTCACATCTTTATTAACTCCTCAAATAATTCGATTTTCCAAGTCACCATCTCCTACATTAATGCCATGAAATTCAATTTCCATGAGTGGGTCATGTATTTATGATGCAAGGTGCCAAATCATCTTCCACTTGCCCTTTAACTCATTCCTTTGACTTGAAATAATTTCGAAGTCATTTCCACGTCATTTTGTCACATGAAGCTGTTTATTTCTCTTTATTAAATTTATTTCTGGTTTAATTTATTGCCAAATTTCCCACTAAACTTAGGAAACGTGCGTTTTGAGGATCTAAAACACATTTTTTACCCCTCAAAGTGTGTCATAGTAGAAAGTTGAGGGCAAGAGGTGTAATTTTGAACACACATACCCCATACTTCTCTACATATCACTTATTAGATATTACATTGAGATTTTATTCAAATTTCCACCCTGTGGGAAATTTAAAAAATTAAAAAAAAAAGACCCCTAGGCCTAACCAAATTCCACGAAATTTTATGAGTGGTCTAGTATGGTAATATACAATGACTCTAGACACTAGGACTCACCCAAGGTCGCCTTCAAGTCGTACTCCTGATTTGGGGTTATGCTTGGAGGAAAAAACTCAATTAATTATTAAGTCCTCTTAAGGAGATAATAATTAACCAAGTGAAAAAAACCTCCCACAGTAAACTCACTTGATGACAAGGTCTCAAGTTACCTAGGCTTGTTACATGACTAAAACTCATCATAATCTGGGTACAATAAAATAATATAAGAAGAAGAAGTAGAGTTGGAAAACTCTGGTGATATGATGAACTCTGATGGTACAAGCAACCTTTGGTACAACCTTGACCATGGAGTCTTCAAAAAATCCTCTGGTGCCACTCTAGTGGTCAACACTACCAAAACTTGAGGATCACCAGGGGAGACACAAAGGAAGAATTTTATCTAGACAGAATCCAAAAATAACTCCTCCCTAAAATTTCGCACCAAGCCCTAGAAACCCTCCTTATCGTTAAAGGGGCCGGATTTAGATCAACCTCAAAAGAAAGTTTGCAAGTAGTGAATTTGTCGAACAGAGGCTTCTGGTGAGTAAATCAATAATTTCGTTGAGTAGATTTGGGTGTGTTTGGTTTGTAGCAATAGATCAGCGTCGGGTGAAAGAGAAAACCACACTAAAGAGGAATTTCCAGATCTTAGAGGGTTTCAAGATCCAATTTCTAGGAGGAGATCCGAGATTTCCAATTGCAGGAGGCCATAACAGTTTTGTAATCAGTTAGTGTTAGCTCCAAGAGCAACAGATTATGTGTTAGATTCCAAAAAAGGACTTCTAGAAGGTTGAGCAAGTTGCCCAGTCAAAGTAGCAAGTAGTGCGAGTACCAAAGAAGGGCATTCAGAGGCAAGCGGTAGCAGATCTGCACATATCTTGAAGAAGTGTGAGTAGCAGAAGCAGGGCCGCAAGGAGATTCCAGTTTATTTACTAGTTTTGAGTTTTCGCAGGGATGACCACAGCAGATCTCAGAGATGAAGATAGACTTGACAGAGCCTCAATTTTTGGCGTTTGGAAGGCCATAAAACAATTTATGTTAGATTACCATGGTTTGAAAAAATTTGTGCCTAATGTTATAGAAAAACTAGCAGATCCACAATAGTTGGCTAGCTCCAGGTAAGAGATGCCCAAGACAAAAAGGATGCTCTTGGATGGAGTCTAAGATCATTTCATCTTGCATATTGCAACGAATGAAAAAGCAAAGGACATGTGGGATGCCATTGTGAAGCTATATTAGGATCCATCAGAGAATTGTAAAATGATTCTCAAGGAGAAGATGAGGACCATAAATATGTTGAAGGGTGAAGGCGTGACTCCTTATCTCACTAGAATTCAAGATGTCCATGATGAGCTAGCAATAGTAGGTGAGAAACCAGAGCACAGTGAACTTGCGCGAATAGCACTAAATGGGTTTACCGGAGAGTGGGCAGCATTCATTCAGGGAATCACTGGACAAGACAAAATTCCTGATTAGGAATGCCTATAGAGTGATTTCACACAAGAGGAGCTAAGGCTCAGTCTTGTCCAAGGTACTACCAACAACAATACCAAAGGATCGAAGGTTGAGAAAGATGAGGAGAACATAGCCCTTACATCTAAAGGTAAGGCAAAGAAAGGTCCTAGTCGAGGACAAGGCTCAAAGGGAGGTGAGAAGAAGAAGAAGGATTTGTTGAGTATCAAATGCTTCAAGTGTGGTGAGCTTGGTCACTACATCACAAAATGTCCCAAGAAGAAGGACAAGAAGGGGGAAAAACAGACAATAGCTTCGGCAGAGATAGATGAGTTAACCTCCAAGTTGGAGGAGTTTGCATTGAAAGCAACTATACCTCCACATAGATGAGGAGCATGATAAATTCAAAGTTCTAGTTCCGGCAGGGTCCATGGAAGAGCAGCAACAGTTGCAATCTAAGAGACCAAATTTGTCCTCGCCCCCCCCCCCTCGTGTCACGAATTCAATGTGTCGGACACGATTCTCGAGGGACACGCGTCTACTTCGTGGCTTGAGAGTGTCCAAACATGTGGGATTTGCGTGTTCGACCGTCTCCTGATTTCGAAACACGTGGCCCTCTAGAAAAGTGTGTCACGGGCCTTATTAAGCCTGATTTGGGTCACTTTCTCCTCATTCTTGTGTCTCTCTTGTTGTGGGTGTGTGGGAGCGAGTAGCAAAGGGTTTAGGAGCGTTTTGGAGGTGATTCAAGCAACTGGTAAGTACATTTTGCTTCCATTTTTCTCCATTTTTGCTACAGCAGTTTCCCTGACAATTTTGTTTGCATGCTAGTGCATTTTCTTTTAATTTTTTTACAGCATTCATGGCCTAATCAAATGCAGCAGGGAAGAGACAAAAGAAAGGGAAGAATGTCCCCATTGGTGATTCCCCTCCTATTCCAATTTCATTAGGGTTTGCAAGTGTTCCCTATGTTGGAAGTGGGGCTGCAACCATAGGTTTAAATGTTGAGGGAAGAATAAAATTAGAAAGACAGTAGGCTCAAGAAAGTAAATATCCCTTAAGGAAGAATGTCATAATAGATGACTTCATGAGAAAACTACAATTTCTTGTCTTTCCCCTATTAGATCTTTGATGATTGTGTCACGGTTGTATTTGTAATATGTATGTATAATGTTACAACAACAAATTTACAACATAGAATCTAGATCTATGTCTGAATTTGTATCGTGAACGAGAATTCGTTTAATATTAAATCATTAAAATATCTATTTAGTATTTATTATATATTTATATATATAACGTGTCCTATGTGTCTTGTTCTGAAGGATCTATGTGCCCCGTGTCGGACAATCGAATTTGCGTGTCTCATGTCCCCTTGTCAGGGACTTAGGGGCCAACAATTTTCAATAGCAGAAGGATCAGTGTCAATAGGTGTAGTAAGATCTTGAGAGACAGTGCAGAGCTAGTTGTAGTCAATTACTCAAGGGGTGCAGAAACAGATGAGTGCAGATAGTTATTCATTAGACAGTGCAGAGAATAGTTTTAGTAGTTGCACAGTAGCAGCAGCATGAGATCAGTATAAGTGCAGGCAAGGTTGGCAGCACTGCAGAGAGGCATAGAGTAGTGCCAGCAGCAACTCAGATGCGAGGTGGCTCAGCTACAGGGTTAGCAGATGAATCAGAGTATGTGCAGTGTTGATGCACAGTGAGAGCTAGTTGTATCACAATTGTTAAACAACAACAGCGTGAGGTGGTCCAGCGACAGACTTCAAGATATTCATTAGCTCGATGAGTACATTAGTGGAGTGGAGAAGGTAGAACACCTTCCTCGTTAAAAAGGAGTGTTAGTTTTTGGTAGCATTGGACAGGTGTTCTAATCTCGACTTGTGTGTCAGAGAGGCTAAAAAACACAAGATCTCCAAAACTAGAAAAGGTTATCGGAGAAAACACCTACAAACCAGTCAATTAAGTTAATTGATCAATAATTAAAAAATGTCTAACTTAGGAAAATTGATTAATTAACAGCAATTAAGTGAGAGGGATTGAGAAAGCTCTACTGACTCACATGGAGCGAGTCTAAGATGATCTAAGCCATTGATAACGATTTAATCATGGTTGTTGAAGCTCCAGCGAGAGATTATAAGAGCAACTCGATGGGATGGAGTGTGATATATCGAGACTCAGAGGGAGCGAGTTCCTTGGCAGATTGAGCTATCTACTTACAATGATTTAGCAAGAACAGGAGTTTGAGCCAGAGAAGGAGAGCATTAGTGATTGAGGGAGCAACAACAGAGATTTCAGGTGGAGTTTCTAATGTCGGTAAGTTAGCAGAAGGACGATCGTTAGTCCTCAGAGAGGCTTCGCAAAGACTTTGGAGGGCCAATTTGATTCAGCCAGAGACGAAGTCGATTCAGTTGTTGGTGGTCGAGATTTTCATTAGAAAAGCCAAGTGAGTCATTTCCTTGGGTAGAGTTAGGTATAGAAACAAATTCCAGGCAGTTCTAGAGACAGTGTGCGTAAGCAATGCGTAGAGGCTACACAAGCGTATTTCGTGTAGCCCAAGCTGAGCTAGATTTGGAACTAAATCAGTTGCGAAGTGAGACAATTTGTCTCACAGCTATTTTGGCCAGATTGTTTGTTGAGGATAGGCAATTGGGCATCCAAATTATTGTACTCAGACTTTTACTTGATCTAATAATGAGATCTAAGACAATTAATAAGGTATTACAGACTTATGTGCATGGATTTTTCTATGTTATTTTATAAAATGGATCGATAACATTGAGAAATACACAAACAATGAGGTAGTAAACAAAAACATAATAAACAACACATAACACAGCAAATTTAATGGGGAGTTCACCCAATACTCCTGGGCTACATCTCCTAGTCCAACCTTAAGTGGTGGCCTCTCTATTATGTCTTCAAGCAAAGTTTTTACAACAATATGAGCTCAATTTGGGACTCAATACACAACAGATAAATCAATAAGAGTTTGCTTGAACCTCTCAAGCTTTCTCTGAGTACACAGATTCTCCGAATCACTCTATGTCTCTGTCTTAGCTCTATCTTGGCACTGCTTGCTCTGTCTTCAATTTGCTATGGCTTTAAAGCCAAAACTGCGATGCCCGTTCATTTTAGCTTCTCGGCTTTTAGTCTCCCCATCCTCTGTCCGCTCAGATCCCTTTCTAAGCATTAGCAATCATTGCTAAATGTTTCTAAGGATGGTGGCCACGTATACTGTAACGGAATGGTTCTCGGGCCTCTGAAATCCTTTGGAATGCCCAAAAACGATGATTTTCTATTTTACACAGAGAAACACTGCAACACTGTGAAATTCCGCCATAACACTCCTTATTTCTAACTTCAAAAGTCCTTAAATCTGGTCTATTCCTCTATCGGGTGCGTCCTCATCGCTATTACAAGTCGCTTCGGCCTTGCTCCTGTGTATTTTCAAAAATACGTTAAACTCATGAAAATAACGTAAAAATGGCTTTCCTCCGGACTTGAAACAATATACATTTCCCTTCACGAACCCTTTTGGGTCCGGGTCTTATCGCATCGGCGCTGTTTCTTTGTATTACGTTAAATAACGCAATATGTGAAAATACATAAAAAAAACGCCTTTCGGCGGATCTCAAAATCTATACAATAATGTTTATATCGTCGTCGGATCCAGTTCATCGGATCGCATATATGTATGTGTATAGGCCCCGCTCGATAATATTTCTCCGATTGCGATATCGCGATGCGATTAATCACAATTGCATTTCGCTCATGCCTCGGGCCGTTGTAAGTGCTCTGTTGTGATTGCCGATTGCGATGTTGTGATGTAACATGGGTCGTCGATCTGCACGCTTGATCGACGGTACTCGCTGACTCCGCCGATCGCCATTGCTACACATATATTTTAAGCACCGATATCTGTTCTCTGCATACGCCGATTGCGATTGCTGATCAAATCTGGGTCGTTGATCGGCCAGATCTGACGGCTACTGTGCATTCATTGTTCACGCCTCCAATACTCTATTTTTTCACGGTTTTCTCTTGTTTTTGCCCGATAGTGTTTTTCCACCATTCTGAAAGGTTTTCTCATGCGATTTTTTTTGGTCTTTTAAACGATTTTAAGAGTTTTCAAGACTTAGAGAGTATTCTTGGATCCATTTGGATCACGCCTTCCCACTGAAAAAGGCTTTTGTACCACCAAAAGTTGGTTTTCAAGCATCGCTCAATTGAGGATACAGCTGCCTCACTTGCCCAATCTCTATCCATTTTGCACTGCTGGGTTTTGAACCTTTGAGCCCAATCCTAAGGTACTCAACATCCCCTCTGCGCGTGGTTCTCACCTTCCTTTCCAGAGCCGTAACTTCCTGCAGCTCATTGTGATATTCAGGCAACAATTCATCAATGGAAGGCAATTGACTTTTCTCTTCGGGATCTTCAATTAATGAAGGTTCAAACAGTCTTAAGTTTTCTGCATTTACCACTGAATAGATGTGCATGTAAGCTGGCAAATCAAGGCGGAAAGCATTCTCACAAATTTTCTCAAGTACCTTAAAAGGCCCTTACCTTATTGGCTTTAGCTTTTTTCCTTCACCTTGCATTTTGTCCATGTTGATATACAGCCAGACTTGATCACCAACTTGGAAGTTGTGCTGCACTCGATGTTTATCATGCCTTGCCTTGTACTTGGCTTGGCTCTTTTCCAGTTGTTCCTGCACCGCCTCGTGAATTTCTTGGATCTATTCAATGAACCTGGTTGCTTTGTCCACATCACTATGTCTAGCAACTGCTATGTCTTTTTCAAAGACAAAATCCAAGGGAGACCTTGGTATAAAACCAAAACGGGTCTCAAAAAGAGATCTTTGTGTAGAAGAATGTTTAGCATAGTTATAAGCATGTTGCACATAACATAAATGTTCATCCCAAAGCTTGGGATACTTACTGCAATAACCCCTGAGCAACTAGATCACTGTCTTGTTGACTACCTCTGTTTGGCCATCTGTTTGTGGACGAAAGTTTGTGCTCTTTTTCAGTCTGGTGCCCATTAATTCCCAAAGACTTGACCAAAACTTCCCAACAAATCGGGAATCTCGATCAGATAATATGGAAGTGGGTAACCCAAAATGCACCCAGACACGCTGAAAGAACAACTTTGTTGTTTGTTCCGCTATAATTTGCTTGTTACAAGGTATTAAAATACACTTTTTGCTGAACCGGTCCACAATAACATACAAATACTCATGACCTTTTCTAGATTTTGGCAATCCCCCAACAAAATCCATGGAAACACTTTCCCAAGGACAAGAAGGAAATAGAAGTGGAGTGTACAAGCCTAGTTTTCTATTGCTGGGCGTGCTTTTAGCACACACCGTACACCCTCTTACATATCTAGAAACTGTTTCATGCATTTTTGGCCAATAGCAGTATCTTTGCAGCTGTGCAACTGTTTTACTTACCCCAAAATGACCTAATATCAAATAAGTATGTGCTTCCCTAATTATGTTGACTCTTTCAGTTTGTGGAATGCATAGCTTTTCTAAATGATACAAGAGTTGGTCCTTAACATAGTAGTCTAATTCTTCTACCTTTTTGCCATTACTTAAAGCTGCATATACATCTTTAAAGTCTATATCTTGAGCATATTGTTCAATGTAGCTTTCATGCATTACTGAGTTATGCTTAAGTATAGTAGATGCATTTATGATTGGTCTAGACAACATATCTGCAACTTTATTGTGTATGGCCTTTTTATATCTGATGACTAAATGAAATTATTGTAGGAAACCCATCCGCCTATAGTGTCTTGATTGCTACAATATAGTTTGTGAGTGCAAGAGCTGAAGTGGTTGATGGTCAGTATGTATAATTGTTTCTTTGCCCATTAAGTAATGTTTCCACTTCTTCACACTCTGGATTAATGCATACAATTCTTTATCATATGTAGGATAATTAACTACTGCAAAATTAAAGTCTCGGAATGGTAGCATATGGGTTTACCATGTTGCATCAACACTGCTCCCATGGCATAGTCACTGGCATCTGATTTGATCTCAAATGGTTGTTGAAGACTTGGCAATGCTAGTATTGGTGTTGTACTAATTTTTTCTTTCAAGATGTCAAAGGCTTTCTGTTGTTTGCCTCCCCACTAAAATACCTTGTTCAATCCTGTCAAAGCATGTAAGGGAGCTGCAATTAAGGAAAATTTAGCAATAAACTTTCTTCAATATTGTGCTGCCCCTAGGAAGCTTCTAACTTATGTAGCAGACTTGGGTTTAGGCCAGTTTACAATGACTGCAACCTTAGAGGGATCTATCTTCAATTCACCACCCCCTACAATATGACCCAAATAATTCAAAGATGTTTTACCAAATTCACATTTTGATAATTTAACATAGAGATTTTCTTTCTTCAAAACATCTAGAGTCTGCTTTACATGCTTCAAATGTTCTTCCCATGTTTTATTGAAAACAAGAATGTCATCCAAATATACAATTACAAAATCATCAACAAAAGGCCTGAGTACATCATTCATAACTCTCATGAAAGTGGCAGGAGCATTAGTCAAGCCAAAAGGCATAACTAGCCATTCATACAACCCTTGCATTGTTTTGAAAGCAGTCTTCCATGCATCTTGCTCTGCTACTCTGACCTGATGGTAACCAGTACGCAAGTCCAACTTGGAAAAGTAAACAGCTTCTTTCAACTGATTCAATAGATCATCAATGTGAGGAAGGGGATAACGATTCTTGATTGTTATTTTATTCAATGCTCGGTAATCAATGCACATCCTCCACTAACCATCTTTCTTCCTCACCAACACGATTGGAGATCCGCATGGTGATGTGCTTGGTCTGATGAACCCTTTCTCGAGCAGCTCCTATACCTACTTCTTGATTTCTGTATTCTCTAAAGCAGATAACTTGTACATTCCAATGTTAGGCAATGGAGCATCTTGCTGCAAATGAATATCATGTACAATTTCCCTTTTGGGTGGCAGACCTTTAGGTTCTTGAAATAGGATATCATATTTTGAAACAACTTTTTCTAAATAAACTTGTTGTTTAGCATCACAGCCTTCAAATACATTGGTTTTATCAGGTTTCTTTTCCTTTACAACCATCAGTAAAAATTGCTTGCATGAATTTACAATTCTTTTCATTTACCCTAAGTTTATGAGAGTATAATTATTCTTGAGTTTATGAGCTCTTACAATATATTCGATTCCATCTTTAACGAGTTGATACTTATTTTCAGCTCTATAGAAAATGGCTTTTCTATCATACAAGTAAGGACTTCCTAAAACAATTCCGCATATATCCAAGGGAATGATATCTAACTCAACCTCCTCTGCCCCAAAAGAAAACCTAAGTTTACATTGTCTAGTCACTTGTAGCTTTGCTTTATCACATACCCAACCTAATGGATATGGTTTCTTGTGAGGCGTGGTTAGTAGTCCCAATTTCTTTACAATTGCTTCAGAAATTAAGTTTACTTGTGAGCCACTATCAAATAAAGTATCAACCTTTTGATGCTTGGAAACAACTCTAATATGAAAAAGCTCATGCCTTTTCCTCTCATTTTCTTCACTATCAATAGTTTGTGCAGAATTACTAGTAAATGCTTCAAAAATTTTACCTTTTATACCTATGGTTGCGATTGTTGTTTCATCACCTAAGTTTGACCCCAAATCTTTCTGTATAGTAGCAACAATCTTTTTCTTCTTGCCATCGAACTTCTTGGATTTCAACTCCAGATGCAAAGACCAGCAATGTTCATCATCATGTCCATCCTTCTTGCAGTGAGTGCATGAAGGTTTGGCCTTTTGTACAACATTTTCCTTCCTCTCTTTCCATTTTTGCTTCCTCTTTTCCTTGTTCTTGCTCGCAGTGGGTTTTGATGATCCCCCAAACTCTAGGTTCATATTCTTGCCTCTAGCCTCTAGATGGGTAGCCTGAACAGATACCTCATCTATGCTAGTAGGGTTAAACATGAAAATGGTGTGCCTCAAATACCTGTGTAGACCACCTATATACTTCAGCAAAGTTTCAGGTGAGTCTAAAGAAATGCCTAGAATTAAAGCTCTTTTCTAAATTCTTGGGTGTAGCTTTGTACACTTTCCTCTTTTAATTAGCGAAGAGTTTGCCAACTCATCAGAGCTTGTTACATATAAGCTAGTGGATAGAATTGTTTTTTAATTGCAGAAACAAATTCACTCCAGATAGAAAAAGATCTACCATGCTTCTTCAAGTCAGCTTGTGTCCTGCCTTCCCACCATACCAAGGTAGTCCTCCAAGGCGTAGGCTGGCCAGCTGAATTTTACTCCTGTCTGAATCAATGCTCTGCACCTTGCAATACACATCAATCTGTCTAATCCAATTATCTAGCTTCTCTACATTTAATTCTCCATCATATATTGGCAAATCAAATTTAACATCTAATTTAATCAAAGATGTCTTCTTCTTTTTATTTTCAGGGTTATCAGGAGGTGTGGATAGAGGAGCCTCTTTTCCTTTCCCTTTGCCTTCAGAATGGCCATCTAGAAGAGATTCTTCTGTTCCTTTGTCTTGTTTGGAGGTTGAAGAATCTTCACTTTGACCTTTCTTAAATTCTCGATACATTTCTTCTACCATGGCTCTCATGGTCATAAAACTGTCCATGAACTGAGAGTTTGATTCCAAGGGATTTTCTTCTGCCATTTTCCTCTTAGGATAGACTCTACCAATTTCTGGGTTAGTTTCAACCAGTTCTCCTTCTCCTACTTTGAGCTTTGACATAGTTATCATTCACCAATCCAGCACAAACTTGTCTAACCTTAGTAAACCTAAAGCTCTGATACCACTTGATCTGATAATGATATCTAAGACAATTAATAAGGTATTACAGACTTATGTGCATGGATTTGTCTATGTTATTTTATGCAATGGATCGATAAGATTGCAAAATACACAGACAATGAGGCAATAAACAAAAACATAAAAGACAACACATAACACAGCAAATTTAATAGGGAGTTCACCCAATACTCCTGGGCTACATCTCCTAGTCCAGCCTTTAGTGGTGGCCTCTCTATTATGTCTTCAAGCGGAGTTTTTACAATAGTATGAGCTCAATTTGAGACTCAATACACAACAGATAAAACAGTAAGAGTTTGCTTGAACCTCTCAAGCTTTCTCTGAGTACACAGACTCTCTGAATCACTCTATGTCTCTGTCTTAGCTCTATCTCGGCACTGCCTGCTCTGTTTTCTGTTTACTATGGCTTTAAAACCAAAACTATGTTGCCTGTTCATTTCAGCTTCTCAGCTTTTAGTCTTCCCGTCCTCTGTCCGCTCAGATCCCTTTCTAAGCATTAGCAATCATTGCTAAATGCTTCTAAGGATGGTGGCCACCTGTACTGTAACGGAATGGTTATCGAGCCTCTGAAATCCTTTGGAATGCCCAAAAATGATCGTTTTCTGTTTTACACAGAGAAACGCTACAACACTGTGAAATTCCGCCAAAACACTACTTATTTCGGACTTCAAAAGTCCTTAAATTTGGTCTATTCCTCTATCGGGTCCGTCCTCATCGCTATCGCAAGTCGCTTCGGCCTTGCTCTTGTGTATTTTCAAAAATACGTTAAAATCGTGAAAATAACGTAAAAATGGCTTTCCGAACTTGAAACAATATACATTTCCCTTCACGAACCCTTTCGGGTCTTATCACATCAGCGTTGTTTCTTTGTATTTCGTTAAATAATGAAATATGTGAAAATACATAAAAAAATGCCTTTTGGCGGATCTCAAAATCTATGCAATAATGTTTATATCACTGACGAATCCGGTTCATCAGATCGCATATATGTATGTGTATAGGCCCCGCTCCATAATATTTCTCCGATTGCGATATCGCGATGCGATTAATTGCAATTGCATATCGCTCATGCCTCGGGCTGTTGTAAGCGCTCAGTTGTGATTGATGATTGCGATGTTGCGATGCAACGTGGGCCGTCAATTTGCGCGCTTGATCGACGGTCCTCGTTGACTCTGCCGATCAAATCTGGGTCTGCCTGCGCCGATATCTGTTGTCTGCCTGTGCCGATTGCGATTGCCGATCAAATCTGGGTCGTTAATCGGCCAGATCTAACGGCTACTGTGCATTCATTGTTCACGCCTCCAATACTCTGTTTTTTCACAGTTTTCTCTTGTTTTTGCCTTCCGATAGTATTTTCCCGCCATTTTGAAAGGTTTTCTCATGCGATTTTTTTTTGGTCTTTTAAACGATTTTAAGAGTTTTGAAGACTTGGAGAGTGTTCTTGGATCCATTTGTATCATTACTACTACATAATAATAAAATAAACCCTCATCTATTGCACTAGTTTTCCCTTCGGGGTTTTTTTGGGGACGTTAATCCAAAAGTAGTGGTGGCGATTTTATTGTGTGTGCACATCTATTTTCTCGGTTCCAACATTGTATTTAGCTTCTGAATAATTTATTTGTGAAGAATTGCAGTGTGATTTGTTCGCTATTAATTGGAAAATTAATAAACTACTAACCAGTTAGAAGAGTAAATTCCAATTATTGCAATTTCAGGAAATTTCACAATTCATACATTCTGAAGAAAATGAACTATTTCTTTTGCTTTGGTATACATCTCGTTAAATGAGCGTTGTTTCTTTTACGATCATTGTTATCGTGTGAACTACTTTGCAATTTAATTAACGACTCTTTATATCCTTGTGTGTATCTTTATTAGGATAGTACTATTACTCTCCTTCCAAAGACTCACTTTCTCTCTTCCCGTCCATGAAAGTACATTGTATACATTGTAATTGTTTGCTTCACAGTGTCAACTTGCTTGTTTCAAAGGTTGCTAGAATACTCTCTTATGTTGTTTATTGCAGCGAAGGAAAACCTTTAAGTTATGGTGGTCGAGCCTATTATCCGGATGAAGCTCCTATCCCAAACAGTGTGATGTCTAGTTGGGACTTCATACCGAGGAGACCCCCTACTGTTGGTGGCATCCATCACCGTCAACACATACCAAACTCTTGGAGCCTGTTTTAAACCATACAAGGCCTTCTTCAATTTGCAAACAATGTCTTTATTTTATGACAAGTCAAACCTTTCTAGTTGTTCCATGTATTCTTCTTCTTTCAAATCTCCATTTGGAAAGGTTGATATCACATCCATCTTATAGACTTTGAAGCCTTTGGAACAAGCAAATGCTAAAAACATCCTTATAGCCTCTAATCTTGCAATAGGAGCAAAAGTCTTTTCAAAGTCAATTACTTCAATTTGAGTGTATCGCTTGCACACCAATCTTGCCTTGTTTCTGATGACTTGTCCATTTTCATTCATTTTGTTCGTATACACCCACTTGGTTCCTATGAGATTCTTATCCTTTCGACGAGGTACTAGTTCCCATGTTCCAATCTTTTCAATTTGGTTCATCTCTTCTTTAATTGCCTTTATCCAATGTGGATCCTTACTTGAGTGAAATCCTTTGGTTCAACTAGAGACAGTAAGGCGATATCACTCATTTTTCATGTGTTTATCATCTTTCTTCATGTTTGTATTCTTCTATCCACATCTCCAATGATTTGGTCTTTTGGATGATGTTTTTGTACAAACTTTAATATTGTCTTTGATGGTATTTGAGATGGTTCCTCCTTTTGATTTTTTAGCTCCTTCTCTTCTTTTGTAACACCTTCCTCTAGATCAAAGATAGCATCTTCTTCATCGTGTTGAACAACTTCTTTTTCAGGAAGAGCCTCATCTATCTTTACATCAATGCTTTCAACTATCTTCTGCAAATGATTGTTATAGAATTTGTAAGCCTTGCTTCTTAAAGAGTATCCAAGAAAAACTCCTTCATCAACACAAGAATCAAACTTACCTAGTTAATTGTCATTAATCCTCATAAAGCATTTGTTTCCAATATTCTGAAGTATTTTACTGAAGCGGGCCTTCCTTTCCATAGTCCATATGGAGTTTGTTTCATCACTGTTTCCCCAGAATTGTGCCCCATTCATGATGTATACTACTGCTCCAACTACCTCCCACCGAAATTTATCCTGTAAGTCAACTTCCAATAACATTGTTATTGCAGTCTCCTGCACAGATCTGTTCTTTCTTTCTACCACTCCATTTTGTTGTGGAGTCCTAGCAACAAAAATTTGCCTCTTGATTCCATGTTTTTCACTGAATTCGTTGAATTCTCCTAAGGTAAATTCGCCACCAAAATTTGTTCTTAAAACATTGCAAAACACGCATATGGATTTCCAAATGAATTCAATGAATTGATTGAGCAACAATACTCAATAATAATACAGAGATATTTACAAAGATAGAAACATCAAGCTTCTATGTAAGATTCAGTTTCATATAAGAAACTGCTAAAGCGATAAAAATAGCAACAGCTAGAAGAATGAGCATTAAACTAAATTAGAATTATTCTAATACCCTCCCTTAATGCTCAATCTGTTTACAACACCAATAGACCCCCTGAATTGTTCAAACTTAGCAGGACCAAGTGGCTTGGTGAAGATATCTGCAGGCTGCTCTGATGTGGGAATATATCTCAGCTGAACGGATCCGTCTTCAACAAGTTGGCGGATGTAGTGGCAATGAGTTTCTACATGTTTTGTTCGCTCATGAAAGACGGGATTTTTGGCAAGTTTGAGCACTCCCTGATTATCACAAAACAAGGTAGTAGGACCTGTCTGGAAAGCATGCATGTCTGCAAGCATACGTCGAAGCCAAACTGCCTCACAGGATGCCTTAGCTGCTCCTCGATATTCGGCTTCGGTGGAGGAGAGAGCCACGACTTGCTGCTTCTTACTAGTCCAGGTGACAGCACCAGATCCTAGACTAAACACATACCCAGCTGTAGATTTACGATCATCAACCGAACCGGCCCAGTCAGAATCCGTGTAACCACTGAGTATAGGGTCGGAACTGCGAGTGTATAGAAGTCCATAATTAGAAGTGCCATGCACATATCTTAGCACACGCTTTGCTGCTACCTAATGATCAGCTTTAGGAGCGGACATGAAGCGGGAAATGTAGCTTATTGAAAAACTGATGTCTGGTCTGGTGGCAGTGAGATAGATAAGACTGCCTACTAATTGCCTGAATAAAGTTTCATCCACAGGAGGAGAAGATGACTGAGCTGAAAGTTTGAGCCCTGTTTCCATAGGAGTCGTGGCTGGTTTGCAATCCTGCATTCTGAACCTGTCCACAAGATTCTTGGCATACTTGGACTGAGAGAGAAAGATGTGATTCTCAGTCTACCAAACTTCAATCCCTAGACAGTAGTGAAGAAGACCTAAGTCTGTCATATCAAAAGTTCTGCATAAGTCTTGTTTGATCCCATGGATCAAATGTGCAGAGCTGCCAGTAATGATAAGGTCATCTACATAGACAACCACAAACAAGATATCATCATCAGTGTTCTTGATATATAGATTTGCATCAGATGGGCTTCGCTGAAAACCATGATCTGTCAGGTACTGATCAATTTTCATGTACCAAGCCCAAGGAGCTTGTTTCAGTCCATAGAGAGCTTTAGCTAATCTACACACTTTTTGTTCTTGACCGACAATCTTGAATCCTGGAGGCTGTGTCATGTAGACTTCTTCCTGTAAGTCACCATTTAGGAAAGCACTTTTTACATCCATCTCATGAACTTTCCATTTAAACTGAGCTGCTAGGGCAAGGACAAGACGTATGGTACTCATTTTGGCTGTAGGTGCAAAAGTCTCCTCATAGTCAATGCCTTCCTTCTGTGAGAATCCTCGAGCCACAAGACGAGCTTTATACTTGTCTAGAGTTCCATTGTCTTTGTACTTCACTTTATATATCCATTTGCAGCTAATGGGCTTTTTTCCTTCAGGAAGATCAGACAGGGTCCATGTGTGATTTTTCTGAAGACTCTGAAATTCAGCATCCATCGCCTGTTCCCATTCAGGTGTACCCTTAGCCTCTGAGTAAGTTTGAGGCTCAAAGGTACTGTGTATATTAGCCATAAGCGCAAAATTTACTGTGGACTGCTGTGTGCTCTTATGTCTAGAGGTGCGTCCTTCAAGAAGTTCATCATCCCGAAGATCACCAATGGTTTTATCCCACCATTTTGGTCGAAGAGTGGAGGAGCTAACATTAGGAGTAGAGGAAGAGGGGTCAAGAGTAATAGGAGCAGCAAGAGACGAGTTATTTTCCGGAGGAAGCTCGGGCAGTGTATTATCAAACATTGATACTGCATCATCCCTCCCATCAAGTGGACCTATCGGAAGAAGAACACTGTGAGGTTGATCTGTAGAATATTGCTCAGAAGAAGAAGACTGAAAGAATCCTTTGTCTTCATCAAATACCACATCCCGACTGAAGCTTAGACGACCAGTAGCAATATCAATTAGCCTATAGGCCTTGCGGTGATCACTGTACCCTGTCATCATGAGTTTCTGGCTTTTGGAGTCCAACTTAGAGCGTTTAGCAACTGGAATCCAAACATATGCAATTGAGCCGAATACTTTGAGGTGACTGGTCTTAGGCTTACGTCCAGACCACACCTCTTCGGGAGTTTTCCCTTTAACTGCCTGAGTAGGTGATCTGTTAAGAAGATAGACCGCAGTAAAGACTGCTTCAGCCCAGAATTTGTTGGGAACATTCTTGTGCTGTAACATGGAGCGAGCCATTTCAACAACCGTGCGGTTGCGGCGTTCAACAACACTGTTTTGCTGAGGGGTGTAGGGGGTAGTGAACTGGCATTTTATGCCATGAGTAGCACAGAAGGTGGACAAAGCAGAAGAACAAAATTCCCCCCCGTTATTTGTCCTAAGAGTCATGATATCACAGCTAGACTCTTTTTCAACTAAGGTTTTGAACTTCTGAAATATACTAAATGCATCCGATTTATTTTTTAGAAAATAAACCCACATCTTTCTACTGAAATCATCTACAATAAGCAGAAAATATTTGCAAGCAATGATAGAAGATGTTTTCATGGGACCACAAATATCAACATGAATTAGCTGGAGTACCTTAGATGCGCGCCAGGATTCTCCATTCGTGAATGAAGATCGATGTTGTTTTCCAGTTTGACACGCGCCGCATATGCCCAACTGCTGAGTCTGAATATCAGGTAATCCTGTCACAAGTTCTTCCCGAGAGAGCTGAGATAGATACTGCATGTTTAGGTGCCCATATCGTTGATGCCATAGAGTGCTGATGGGAGAAGTACGAGCTGCGAGAGCCACTTCTGGACAATCACCAGTGTCAAGAAGTCTGTATAGACCATGATCTTCTAGGCCAACAGCAACTGTAAGTTTTGTCTCCCTGTCGATAATAGAGCATTTGTGCATACTGAATACTACATCAAGCTGAGGAGAGTTCCTCATAATCTGACTGACGGACAGCAGATTAATTTCCATCCCAGGAACATAGTATACATTCAAGAAGATAAGTGTGCGTCCACCAGACTGAATTTGAACTGTACCTCTACCATCTACTGTGTATTTTTCACCTCCTCCAAATACCACGGAATCACTGAAAGATGAGAAGTCAATAAACCAATCACGCCTGTGAGAGAAATGGCGTGATGCACCAAAGTCAATGTACCAGGCAGATGATGGAATATGATCGGAAGACCTTTTAGCCATAAAAGCATAAAAGGCAGAATCTGTCTACTCGGAATGTTCTGCAACATTTGCCGTCTGATGAAGCCCTCCCTGTTTCTTCTGTTCAGAAGCAATTCTCTGTCGGCAATCTTTCTTCATGTGACCAAATTTGTGACAGTAGTTACACTGCACAGTTTTCTTCCTAGCAGAATCAAAAGACTGAGAAGAACCTTTCTGCTGAAAGGACTGAGATGACTGATATTTGGCAGCAAAGGCATTTTCTGAAGAGGCTGATGCTGAACCACTACCAAACTGTTGTTTCCATCGATCCTGCTGCATAAGTTTAGTGCATAACTCTGGAAACTTTAGATCAACATTAGTGGCAGTAATGTTGAGAGTTTCTATGAAATGCTCATAAGATTGTGGTAGACTTTTCAGAGTGATGACCACCAGATCTTCTTCCTCCATGGTGCGACCAATGGCTTCGAGCTAATCTCGAATATCTTTAAGCTTGTTGAGATGTTCCTGTAAAGACATGTTCGTCCATCATAATGGAGAACAACTGATTTTTGAGAAAGAAAGCTCTGCTCTTGTCGAATGTCTCATGAAGGTCCTTCAACTGTTGCCAGATCTCAGCAGCTGTCTTACCAGAAGGAATCTGAGGTAACTGATCATCAACGACAGAGAGCTTGAGAAGCATAACTGCCTCGCGATTTCGATCATCAAACTTGTCTTGATCAGTGCCAGCTGTACCAGGACGGAGCTCCTTGTTGACAACAAGCTGGTCAAGACGCCTATATTCAAAAATGGTTAACATTCTCTGTTACCAGATGTTGTAGTTTGTGCCATTGAAGACTAGACTACCACCTGATGATTAGTGAAGACACCTGCCAGGATGACAAAGAGGACATTGGACTCAGATAGCAAAAGCCAACAGAGACTGATAAATCACCCGAAATGGCTTCTTTGAGGAAGAAATACTTAGACTAGTCTTATTTAGACCAGTAAATAGTTCAGGCGTACATATGTCAAGCAATGGCCCCCTTTTTACTGCTCCAGAAATGTAAGCTCTTCTACAACCAACAGCCCTTTAATTCTCTTGAATGAATCAGCCTCAAATATAGTGATTCAGACTACCAATGAGCATATGAATCAACCCAGAAAGATGACTGAGTAATATGTATCAGTACAACCAACCAAAAAATATGAAAAGTTTCGTGGTCTCCTGTAGCATGCTGAAGAAACTGATATATATAACTATATATATAAAGCAATGTTCTGCTGTAGCACACAGTTGTATAAAAGATATATATAAATATATATATAACAATGTTCTGCGGTCTATAGTCACGAGGAGAGAAAAAAAAATGCCCGAGCACACTGTTTGACTGCAATAAAGTAGACCGAGCACACTGTTTGACTGCAATAAAGTAGACCGAGCTACTGTCTATAGTCACGAGGAGAGAAAAAAATGATCAGATGACCGAGCACGTTTACCTGGACGGTGGACCGAGCACACTGTTTGACTGCGACAGGATTATACTGAGGCGATTGAGGGTTCGGGTCCCGGGCGTGCCACAGATGCCACGAAAGGATTTGCGTGCGTCGAAAATTTACCACGGATCCGGCTGTTCGATGGAGGCATGATTTGCGTGCATCAAAAGTTGTATACGCTGACTGTATATGAACCGGCCACGAAAGGATTTGCGTGCGTCGAAATTTACCACGGATCCCGCTGTTCGACGGAGGCACGATTTGCGTGTATCAAAGGTTGTATACGCTGACTGTATATGAACCCAAAATAACCATACGCTGACTGTATATGAACTAAAAAAATATTTTGACTGTGTATGCTACCATACGATTTGTGTGCGTGGTGACCGTGTATGAACCCAGCGGAAAAAAATCTGCAATAACTTTACCATAAAATTTACGCTGACCAATTTAGCCGCACAGAATATATACGCACAGGTGATATATCCGTGAGCATAAAAAATTTGTTTGACCGCTGAGCTGTTGAACCTTCCGCTTGAAAGAAATTCGAACACTTGAATCACTGAGCTGTATGTGTATCCGCTTACCCGAGAGCTTCCAGATCTCCAAAAAAAAATTCGACAAAGAACGAATCTAAGACAGAGAGCAATAGCTGAAGAGTTATTTTGAACGATCCACTTATGTATCGAGATGGACGACTGTAAGCGTTTATCACAGTGAGCAAAGCCGAAGCTGAGACTCAGTGAAGGCTGCCTGGCTTACAGAGGACTCGACCTTAGAAAGGAATAACAGAAATAACTCAAAAACTTGCTCTGATACCATAAAACAGTGCGAAACACGCATATGGATTTCCAAATGAATTGAATGAATTGATTGAGCAACAATACTCAATAATAATACAGAGATATTTACAAAGATAGAAACATCAAGTTTCTATGTAAGATTCAGTTTCATATAAGAAACTGCTAAAGCGATAAAAATAGCAACAGCTAGAAGAATGAGCATTAAACTAAATTAGAATTATTCTAATAATCCATAGCTGACAACTTGTTCTGAATCGAAATTATTTCTTCCTGATAACTTCCTTCAATGGCAGTCACTTGATTTGAATGATCGAATTCCATGATCGTCATATTTTCCTCCAGGGCTAATAACTTGCTTTGCATAGAATTAATTTCCCTGTCATGATTAGCTTTCTTGGTTTCCATTTCCTTAGCATGCTGACTCTGCATGTCGTTTACGTGATCAGAGTGTTTAATTTTCATGATTTCCATCTCCTGATCACGTTTTTCCAGGTGGGTGTATAAAGTTCTCATATCCTTCACGTAATCAATGGCAAAATTTTCTTGATTAAGCTCCATATCTTTTACTAGTCGCATTAGTTCTTCTATAATTTGCTTATCATTTTCCCTTTCATTGTCAACACTGATTTGACAACTTGTCCCTGTTTTTCCACTGTCATGGATTTGACCTGCAACGGTACAAGTGGATGGCACATTCTGATATGAAGAATTGTCTTGAAATCTTTCATTGACAGTTGGATCCTTTACAAGATCACTTTCATTCTATTGCATAATTTTAGGGGCACAAGGCGAGCTACCTTGATAACCATATCTATCCTTAAAATCATTGACGATGTCTTGTAAAGAAGCGAAAGAATATTCAAGACAATTATTAAACCAATTCAAAGAACCACCCTCTAAAGAAAAGGCAAATAGACGCATTTTGACATCTTCATGATCATATTGGGAAGAACTACAATATATGAGCATTGTATGAGTAAATTTGCATAGATGACAGCGAATGAATCACCACCCAAGAACAAAGACAATTTATGAATGGCCAATTTCGGAATATCATGGAGAAAATCAGTAAAATGACACAGGGTAAACGAATCATCCATGATGACTTGCTTGAAGGAATAATGAGAGCCCAAATGGATGATAAAGAGAGACCCGTGCTCAAGAAAATCAAGAGATCCACAAGAAGCAAGCTTCTAGTAGAAATTCTTGTAAAAAATGAAAGAAGTGGAGTCGCCACTTGAACATGAATCTAACTCTAGGATCCAAAGGGCAACAACAACCGGATATAAGGGAGGGTTCTTGTCTGAGAAATAATAAATGGAAGAAGTGGAGTCGTGCCCAAACAAGAAACGAACTTAAATGTCTAGGTGCTAAAGGTGCAGATGAAACGATTAATGAGATGACGAAAGATAAGGCGATGAAAGGATCAAATGACATTAGTAAATGTTGTGCCACTTGACAGGCTAATGAATGGCGGAAAAGATGAGATGATTAAAATGATGTCGAAGAAACCAAGGACATAAAAAACGTTGTCCCCGATGGCAATGCCAAGGAGTATTGACTTTGTTGGATCAGATAAGAGATGAGAAGGACGAAAGATGAATGTCGAAGAGCCAAGGCCCAATAAATCGATCCCCAACAATGGTGCCAAAAATGTTGGTATTGCCAGTGAAAATGATAAATATGATGAGGAGAATGAAGATAAAATGTCGTTGAAGCGCCAAGAATAAAATATCCCTGGCAACGGTGCCAAAAATGTTGTCGCACAGAATGTCTAGGCACCACGACAATGGCTCAGACCGGGGGCTGTCTCCCTGATCCCCAATCTCTCCGTTTAAGCTGTCTCCCTACAGCAAGCTAAGGGGGGTAGACCCTGTGGAAAAGTGGAATGAAGAAGAACTAGTTGGGAACCAACCAGTTCGGGAGACACAGTGAAGCGATCAAGTACTTGATTAAGATTTAACAAGACTTATAGGATTTGATTACATTTTAAACGATTGATACCAGTGCCTTACAGAGTCAACGATCCTGCTAGGGAAATTAGGACCAAGTAATCAATTAACAACTGCTACTTAGATGAATGACTATTTTATATGAAATGCAGATCCTAAAACTAATGTGAGATACAAGAATCTTGGTTAATTTTAGTTAGATGTCTATTTAAATGTGAACCATTTAATCATTTCTGTGTTGAGTCTGATTTCGTAGTAATTGGCAGATAGAAGATCAGGAGAAGCACACTAAGGTGTGATTAACAATACCTCTCCTGAAACTATAACATACCCGGTGCCTCTGGCACTGCAGAGAACTATGGCTCTAACGACTGCAAGGTTACCGTTTTAAGTACTATTAAAACAGGCTTCTCAAGAAAAGACGGGTGGAGATCTATTTGTCTATCGAACAAGCTTATGCTTGGAAGTAAATTTTATCTATACAAAGTTAACTTATATGCAAATGCACTGGACGATGAGATGAAATTAGACTCAAGAATGGGAAAACACTTTTGCCGCAAAAGCCCTCAATTACCCAAATGAAATGCTCACCCTTTTTTAGATGAAGACTTAGAAAATAAACTCTTGAAGATACTATAGTTAAAACACCATCTTTTTTCAAATCTTCTTGATACAATTTAGCTCAAAGAGAACAAAAACAACTTTGCAATTCAATATCAATGTCTACAAATGCTCAAAAAAATACTCAGTTTATGAAACAAAAGATACGCATTTTATCACAATTCCATGACAGAGTACTTAATTTTCGAAAATTAATTTTTAGAACAATAGTAAGAAAAAATTTATGACAACAGCAATATGACAAAGAAAACAGTAAGCTATCAATGATATCTTTATGCCAAAAATTTACCGAAATTTCTCTAAACTTGCCCACACGAATTATCAAAAAATTTCAACCTGTTATGATGTGGTTTCCAAACTTATATCAGATCTGATATGCTTATTACAGCCAGCAATTAAAACATGAAATAAGCCTAATGATGAATGCCCAACTCAAAAAATTAATTCCTTAAAGTATTAGAAAACTTAGGAACTGATTTTAAGCTAACCCACATGAAATTTTGCCACTGTTATATTTCAGACTTCAGAAACAGAATTATTTAGAGATAACAGTGACCCAAAATGTAAATCTAGGCCAAATTCTTGATACACATCAAACATAAATGACTTATTAATGTATTTAGCAATTTTTAATTTAATTTCAAACCATTTAGATGTGTTTTTCACCACTATTAGAAAGGTATATAACTGTTGTAGAAAATAGTGAGGAAAAATATGGTTTAAAGATTAAACCCTTAGGCCCTAGGCCTTGAAGATCACTTGCCCAAGTTGCCAAAAAAATTTCAATATCTGAAACAATTTTTTTACCAAATTTTCTGCAAAAAACCCACCAACGATTAGCTTCAGAAAATCAAATATTCAAATCAAAAATGGAACAAGGGAATCTAGGGCCAATGAGAGCTAGCACTAGGCCCAATAGAACTAGCGTTGGGCAAGGAGAAGGCAAAATTGAGCTTAGGATCCCCAAAACTTGAAACCCTTGCTCTGAAAAAAATTATTTTGCTTCAGATCTTCAGATTTATTGAAAAATCTTTAATGGTTGGCCTTGTAAAAAGATTTGGGATATGATATTCCCTCCAAGGCGTAGATCTATCTCAAAACCCCCAGATCTGCTTGAAAAATCTCAGATTTGAAGATTTACTTGGCTGATTTCTCAGATCTATTCCTCCAAACAATCTTTGAGCCCAGATCTTGCCCTCCAGGGTCTAAATCTAGCTTAGATCTGAAGATTTTCTTGGCTGATTTCTCAAATCTATTTCTGCACAAGTGAAAAGAGAAAAAACCCAATACCCAACATGTACAAAAATAGAGAAAATCCCAAAAAACCCAAGTGTTAAAATGCAAAATTATGTTACAAAATTTCAAATCTACGCAACTAAACAATAGATCTATACAATACTTTATAGATTTATACAAATAATTAACAAATCTATCAAATCTGAGGAGTATGAGGCCAACTCTGCTCTCAGATCTGATAATTTAAGGCTCTTAATAACTAGATCTATCAAAATTTCCACAAAATATTTAAAATATTTTGAAATTTTAGAGAGGTACTATCCCAAAAACACCCTACAAAAAAAACATTATTGTTAGATAAATCCTGAAGCTTATATGAAGTAGGCTCTTTAGAAAATATGTGTTGAGAGTTGGCTGGTCCAACCAAGGACTATCCCCAAACGCTCAATGAAAACCTAAGAGATTTTCTGCAAACACTAGATCAACCATCAAATCAAGTAGAGAAATAGAACAACAATAAAATTATGAAGAAATAGAGATACCTGCTACTTCAATCAAAATTAAAAATGTTACCCTAGATCCAACAAACTAAATAAGATACATGTATTCAGATTATTCTAAGAGAGCTATTGATTGATAGTTTTCACATAATATTAAGCAGAAATTAAAACAATGTTACCATAAATTCATAAAGAGGAACACTACAGCGCATTGAAACTCCAAATACTTTTGCATTAATTCAAAAAAATATACAAGAAAGCTTAAAAGCTTAGTACACAATCCAGAGATTAGATCAACTGACTAACAAATGACTTCCTATTTAAAGATAAATCCTCCAATGGTTAATTCGAGTGATCCTCGTCAAAGCAATCTTGATCGTTGATGAGGATTAAAATTTCTTTTATCTCATCTGTCAAAATTATAAATTATTGAGGAAATTCGAGATTTTCAATTAAATGCATTTTAATTAATTCAAATATTAAATATTTGAATTAATTTCCTCAAAATTTTGACTTTGACTTAACCCCAGAGACCAAAGACTTAGAATTTAGCAAAATAATCCATTTACCTTAGTCCCTGGACCTCTTAAACTTTAAGTTTGTTAAGGACCAACGAATTTTGTCTTTGGAAAATTTAAATTTACCTAGGACCTAGAATTAATCAAATTTCTGGCTTAGGATTTTAATTAATTTTGGCCAGAAAATTTAATTAATTAACCTATGAAGGGATAAATTATTTTTCTAACCCTCAAGACACTTTACATTATGAATTTTACATTTTTTACATCTCAAGCGGGAAAACCAATTTGCAAAAGACCCTCACAGACTACTCAGTTCTGCGACACACATATAATCTAGCAGATCAAGCAATTTGTAATAAAATAACCTAACCAAATAGTTAGAATTATTCCCAAATCACTTTTACATAGACTCGATCTAGAACACTAAGACTCCCCTAAGATCCTAATGACAAAATCCATTCCGGCTTTGGGGTAAGGCTGAAGGAAAACTCTACCGACCATCTGATAATGGATTGGTGAGACAAAAAACCTCCCGGAATGTAAATTGTCACCAGAAAAGTAGGTTTACCTAGGTGATTACATATACAACACGGATCTGCTGAGATTATTTACATTATACACATGCACACTGGGTTTACATTATAAGATGATGATCAAGCTAATGATGATAGCTGGACGGCATGAACACATCGATCAGGCACTATCAATTTTGCGAAAAAAATGGGTGTACTGCTATGGGTCGTTGATACATAGTGGTCAACAGGGCCTACGCAGGGCTAGCGCAAAAGTAGTCGAGGTTAGATAGTCTTATACTGGATCAGCCAAAATTCTTCCAGGTGAAGTGAGGTAAAACTCATTCAAATTTTCTACCAGTATTTTTTCTATAAAGGATTGTTAGATGAGCGTCCTAGATTTGTATTATGATATTTCTCCTGCATAATAATAATCCCTCAAAATTGTTGCACCGATTTTCCCGCATTGGGTTTTTTATGGGGACTATTGTGTCCAAAAATAAGTGTGCCATATGTATCTTGTTATTTGCTCTATTTTTTGTTTCATGAGAACAAATATTTAATTAGTGTAGGTTGCAAAAGTAATTTGCTTCAATATTCATAAAAATAACTTAATGAATGTAATTTAAAAATCAAGTAGGTGATGTAGATTCAGATTTGTCGCAGTAGGGGTTCCTTCAGTGTAGGAATTTTCACAATGGCAACATTCATTCCACCACTTGGACCCTTGCAAAGGATCCACAGGGATCTCTGATTCATATGGATACCCATGGGGTCATTTGTGTGCCCTCAGGCCCATTGGGAGCACCACAAGTCCACTACTTGGAGAAGAAGAGGCCACCCCCTCGTCCATCATATTTTTGAGAGTTTATTCCACAATATGGCACTTCAGGATATTATTAGGCCGTTGGAGGACCCCACAACATGTACATATTATTATTTGTCCCCTTGCGAAGCTTATTTTTACACTTGTGAGCTAGTTTGGTGGGCTTGTCACCAATAGGGGTTTTGTTTGCACATTATTTCGTCATTAGGGGCTAATGTAGGCCCATAGGCTAATTCGAACTCCTTAGGAGGCTATATATTGATGTTAGATACATTCATTTGGATCATCACTTGACTTGGGATCTCTTTAATCATAGAGAATTTCGCACTTTTTCCTTGGTGGATATTTTTTGGAGATGGATGAATTTTGATGCATGGATTTTGGGTTATTTCTCTTATCTTGGAGCTTTATTGTGCAAACAAAATGCTGGTTGGATATACTCTATAATGTTGTAAATGACTTTTATTGATATTATTCTTGTTGCCGCCGACTGCTAAAATTAGGGCTAGTTGTTGCATTATTGAAATGTGGAATTGAGCATGTTTTAGTTGTTTTAATGTATGGGCCAATGTTATATGAATGAAATGTCCTATAGATTATTTATCTTGAGAAGCTTGCATCATTTGCTTTGAAGTATAAATGATCGAAGGTCACTTTTCTTTTCTTTCTCTTAACATTGGATGAAGTGGACTTTCCGAGCCTCCTTGATCAAGAAACCAAGTTCTTACTCATCATCATTCTTGACTCCATATCCCCAAGTGAATTAGGCACTAGTCCCTTATAAGGGTTATTATTTTAACCTTCCTTTTACCACTTTTCCCCTTTTTCCCCAAGTCTAGCCCATTAGGTCACATAGGGCTTCAATTTCCCAGGAATAGATCCCAAGGAAAAATTTTGATCTCCTATAGGCTACTACAATGCTAGGTCCCCTCCCTCTCCTCCAAATTTGAGGCAATTCCGATGGTGGAATCTCTGGGAGTACCAAGCCCTAGCTCTAGGGTCAAATTTTGCATAGGCATCCCCAAGGCTAGACCTCAACAAAATCATTTCAACTTTTCAAAGTAAGTATTCTTGTTTGGTCCTTTCCCCTCACCTTGTCCAAGATAGGAACATCATTGGTTGCTACATTCCATCCCCAAACCTGGGCTGAGTCCACTTGGCCCCGTGTGGTCCCACTTCTCAATAAAGACTATTTGTCAAGGACCATTTGGGAATCCAAGTTTCCAAGGATTACAAGGATTGAGAAACTCCTTTATAATCAGGATCCTTTCTCCCTCAACCCTCCAATCCTTACCCTTTACCCCTGGTGGACCAAGTCCCTTGCTTAAAGAGAAAGCAAGTTCTATTCCTCACTCCATTCTTGGGAAAGGGTTTTCAAGGTCACTCCTCACCTATCCATTGACATCTACTTCACAAAGTAATCCCTACACTATCGGGACTCCTCCCATCAATGAATCTCTGTAAAGAGCAAGGAGACTTAGCTATGGTGATAGTGGGTTAAGACTCCACTGTTTCCCCTGACCTAGCAATTGCCCTCGTAGGAACCCCTTTTAGGTCCCCTACTGGTTTGAGTGGTAACAGGGACTACCCCCCTTAACTTAGCTAGGAGAGAGTCTAAATGGAGTAGGGATCAGAGTGATAGCCCCTACTCTGAGCATTGTGCCCTAGGTGTACACTCTAGACAACAACAAGCACCATTCCTCTTTTGAGGGACTCATTTGTAAGTTATTTCCAAAATGACCCTTTATTTAGCCGTCATTTTACGAGAGGGGTCTAACTTAACAAAAATCTACTTTTTATTGGGAGTTAGAGGATTCTTCCCCTAGGCATCCCCCTTTCCCATTTGGGGAAATGTGTTCATGTAATGCTTGAATGGTTGTTTTGATTAACTAAACTAAAGTAGTGGAGATTAAACACTAATCTCAAATGCAACATTTTATCATGTGCTACACTAATAACATTCTATATGCCCTAACCTTATTTATGACATGCAACCAATTGACCAAACAAAAGTATAATGAAGCAAAGTTTCAAAATAAACCCAATATAACAAAGGCTTTTTCAAACCAAAAAATATTTACAATTTGTTGAAAAGCATAGGTAAGATATGAATATTCCTTTAGAAACAAGAATGTAAAAAAACCTCAAAGATATCCCCAAGTATCTTGGAAAGGAAAATATTTTAGGAGCAAATACATTGGAGTGATTCTAGAAATATGAGCAGTGCACTACTGAAAAGATGTTTATCTTACAAGAAGGCTTGGTAAGTCCAACCGATGAGCTTCATTGATCAAAACTAAAGTTGCCAGCCCACAAAATGTGTACCTTGCAATAGTATGCAACACCAAAAATCAGGCCCTACTGTACATGAGGATATTTTGATTCTTGAATCATTTAAAACTGTAATGACATGAGCTAAAAGAAGTGCATTATAATACATGCTTTTAATTTTACTAGACACCATTTAGGATATATGAAAGGGGCAACAGTGCATAGAGGAATAAGCATGTAGTAACCTACCCTCCATGAGCTTCAGCCCCAGGTTCACCTGCAATACCGCCCTCATATGTTTGGCAACTGTAAAACAAATTACAATGAACAAAAATTCCTTCAAGCCATGATAATACTTTATTCTCAAACTAGCATCCCTACCTCACCTATTTTACTAGAGTGATTATATAGAGAAATACATAAACATCACTAATAAATACCAACACCACATATTTTCTTTTTGTTCTTATATCAGAGGATCCTGGGTGTTATTCAGCATTACATCTATTTAGAATTTGCTAACCTAGAATGTCAAAGGTAACCGGTTTGACTCCAACGTTAATATTATGAACTGCTATACAAACTGAAATACAGCTATCCTGTGTATTTAACACATTTCATATTATCGCAGTGTCACGGAATATCCAAGGTATACAATCTCCAAATAAGAAAAGTAACAGGATTTTGACTTACACCTAGAATACACACAAAATATGAACACTCGAAAATAAATGCCCTGGTGATTGTTTTTGCTACATCTAAGGTGGATAAATTATGTTTATCTACTATTCAGTAATTCACATATATATTGCCAAAAAACAGACACAATAGATTAAATACTACTTCAATTTAATGTTAACACTGCTTACTATTATAAATCATTTCTTTAATCAACATAGCTATTAAATATACACCATTATTATTGTGTTATTATTGACATAAGCATCATCCACATACAAAGGAAAATAAAAATACGGAGGGGCAAAACACTTAACTGAATTCAAAGACAAGTACAAAGAAGTAGATTTCCTACATTCACCTTACCAACAATCTCTAAGTCTGATTTATTGAGCACTTGTGGCTATAAACTTTCCCCACAAATCCAAACCAGCTTTTAATTTCACTTACAAGTAACGAAGTGATTTCAGTTACACTACATTTTAGTTGCAATCAAATATTTAATTTCAATTACAATATTATTCCAATATTTGTCTTAACTTCTGCAAAAAAAATTAGAACAAACTCCAATACTCTTTATTCATGATTATTTTGTTCTCCTTAACACAACATACATCTAAGCCTTTCAACTTCTCCCCTCAAGACCATTGCGAATATATCAACAAGTTGATCTTCAGATTTATTGTAGACCAATTCTATCTCCTTATTTTGGATACACTCCCTAAATAGAATGATTATGTACTTCAATTTGCTCCATCCTATAATGATTGAATGGAGTTATTTTTTACAACTTAATTGTATATCTTGATATATAATTAAGTTGTAAAAAATAACTCCATTCAATCATCCAATGTATATTTTAGGTGTCCCTCCTCTCCACGTCTTGGGTTTTTGGAGAAGGAGGGACACCTAAAATATACATTGGATGATGCCCTAAACGCAGTGAAGGTGAAGGCCATATACGGAGCCCTAAATTACAGTCATGAAGGAGAGGATCCTAGCTGCAGTTGAGTGAGATCTTGCTGCAGTAAAGGAAAGATTCAAGACAGATTGAATGCCCTAATCTGCTGTCCTAGAAGGCTCCATATGCAGTCCTGAAGGAGAGACCTAACCACCGCATTTAAGGGTGCCCTAGGCCACAGCCAACAAAGGTTTTTATGCAGCAAAGAAGGAACGTATACACAGTCCATGGAGACCTTATACGCTGGGATTTATACACTGTTCATGGAGACCTAAATGCAGTCACTTATACGCTGTTCAAGATTATGTCAACAGCCCTAAACGCAGTCACTTATACGCTGTTCAAGATTATGTCAATAGCCCTAAACGCAGTCACTTATACGCTGTTCAAGATGATGTCAACAGCCCTAAACGCAGTCATTAATGGAGGCACATATATGCTGTTCAAGCAGGTCAATGGAGACACCTAATTCACAGTCAATGGAGATATATAAGAGCAGCAAAGAGACCTATTACAGTCATCTAAACAGGTGTCATAATGTCACATTGCTGTAGGTGACACCGTGACATATTCAAGGACTATTTGGGCATGATAGGACTGTGCAATGAAGCTGATGACAGCATGTTTGTGTAGAGGATTCTGGAACTATAGCCTAGCTGCTTTGCTAGGCTGCAAGCCATAGCAAGCAGCTAAGGCTGATATGTATATGAACTAAAGAATGATCTATGGGCAGCATTATGAGCAACATAATAGATGAGATCATGGGCAACATGATAGATGAAATCATGGGCAACATGATGCATGGGCAGCATGATGTATGAGATCATGGACAACATGATGTATGGGCAACATAGTGATCATGAGCAGCATGATGATGCATGATGCAACATGATGGTGCTACACGGTAAGGTGCAGCAAATGGACGAGATGCAGAACAATGATAGGTGAAGGAGTCACCTTGAGAATCAGTTGAAGCAGAATGTCTTCAA
>APFE031469906.1:32068-46834 GCA_000404065.3 Pinus taeda
CATATCTTGTGTCCTCTTGTCTTGGCTTGTCTTCTGCGTTTCATATTTATGTTCTATCTGCAGTTTATCGTAATGCTGATGTGATTGCTAACTGTGAAAATTTAAATAAATTGCTTTAGCATAGAACATACCTAAACTTAACACCATCGCTAAGTACCTTGCCAATTGGGAGGTCACAGGGTCAAATCTCCTCGACACCCTTGAGGTTAGGCCCAACCAAATAAGCCAGCGGGTAGATCCCTTTAGGTGGATCTGCCTGGATTATTACCCGTGGATGTAGCGGCCACTCAGTGACCGTGAAACACAGTTGAGAAAAAAAAAACATAAATGTGAGATCCTGTAAACACTAAATAGCTTCAATTTTCATAATAGTCATAAACACTAGGGATGATACTCGAAGACCCATAAGAGGGAAAAAATGGCTGTAGCCAAAATCCTGGCACAACTGCTCACATGCACCAATCATTTTGACCTCAAGCTTTAACCTAAATGCAGGTCTTTTAAAGAAACTATCTATGCTTTCAGGTTGTTGCTGATGTTTAAAAAGGTTGTAGTGGATGCTATAAATGCTTCCTCCAAGCCTACCCTTACCTTTGTTTCTTTCCCCTTCTAAGGTAGGGGATCCCTCGTTGATGCTGCAAACATTTAGAGATGCACTCAAAGCAAACCTCACACTCCATCCCCAGGGCCTCAACGTTGAAGATTGGCAGCTGAAGGAACAATTCCCTCCTTGGAGAAGACCAGCAAAACCCTAAGGAGACCCCTCTTCCACTTGTTAAAAAGTCAAATTTGCACATGAAAAAAAAATATGTTTTTCTGGTCCAAGTCAACATGAAAAGTACAAGTCAGCCTAGAGAGAGAAATTGACCCTCCTCCAACACATATAAATTGACCATTGTTGACACCACTTAGAGTCATCACATCACACTTCTTCATTATTTGGTTCATACACTTCTGAATTGCGGGGCTGAGTTTACATGTGTGAAGGAGAGAGAAGAAATTATGTTTGACTGTGTTCACTTTTTCTTTTGGGCATACTTTGACCAGTGTTGACTTGGGCTATTTTGACTTGGTTTGACCGAATTTTGGATGTCTTAGAAGGCTGAATTCAGAGAGACTTTGACCGAATTTTTTTTGGCATTTTGACTGGTTTGACCACAGGTCTGAAGCTAGGGTTTGACTGCAGTTTGACTTCGCAAGTTGACCAAATTTGATGGCAGATTTGTCGACTGTTTTGACTGGGTTTGACTGAACAAAAGAGGCCAAATTTATTGCTGCCTTGACCGAACTTTTCTGAGCACTATTGACCATTGACCTTGACTGGCTAGGGCTGCCATTGACTGCTGTTGACTGTACTTAACAGGGCCAAAAATTGCAGGACTGGTACTTTGACCAGATTTGACTAAGATACTCATCATTGATTGGTTATTGGATTGTTAACTTGGATAGTAAAAGCTTTGGCCTTTGACTTGTTAATGGATGTACTTGGACTATGTATCTCTACTGAACATTTGATGGATATGTAATAGAAGAAGAATTTGGTTGGGTATTCCCCCTTGTGGGCTTTTTCCTTGGACTTTGACCTAAATCTTTGTCTCATTGATCTTGGTTGTTTTCTACTGTGCGTATTGTTTACTATTCTATATACAATTGCTTATTGTCATTGGGTGATTGAAAATATATTGGAGAAGTGATTGCTACTGAAAGAAGAAATTATCTAAGTGACTGTTACAGCATAGAACATTTTGAAAATTAACACAAAATTTAGTATTATACTCACTTTTATTGTAGAAAATCCAGATCATTTCAGTGGTGCAGGTTTCTATTTAGGAAATTCAAGGTAGCATCAAAGCATTTAAAAAGGTTTTGATCTATTGATTTAATGGCCTATGGCTAAGTTCCATGTCGCTCATAAAGTCGATCAATGAGAATTGATTACTTAACATAGGACTTTAAAAACAATTTCTATGCAAAGACAAGTTATTGAAAACATGTTTTTGCACAAAGTTAGGTTAACAAATGTTAGTTTTTGTAGTATCGGACAAGTGTTCTAGTCACGATTTGTGTCTAAGAGACTAAGGAACACGAGATCTTCAAAACCCAAAAAAGATTTCGTGAGACAAGCTTGCGAAACGCCTTAATTAAACTAATTAGCCATCATTTAAATTTTTCCTAAGCCTAACTTAGAAAAACTGGTTAATTAATGGTAATTAATTAAGGAAAAGTGAGAAAGCTCTAGAAACTCAAACAGATTGAGTTTGAGATGATCTTAGCCGTTGATAACAATTTAGTCATGGTTGTTGGTGCTCCAACAAGAGATTATAAGAGTTGGTCGATGGGGATGGAGATAGACACATCGAGTGAGAGGGAGAGCGAGTTCCTTGGGCAGATCGAGTTATCAAGTGCAGTGATTTAGAAGGAAGAAGAGAACGAGCCAGAGCACATTGATTGAGGGAGCAACAACAGAGAATTTCGGTGGAATTCCAGTGTTAGAAAGCCAGCAGAAGAGAGTTCACATATTTCCACAGAGGTTGGGCAAGGCCTCCATTGAGGCAATTCAATTCAGCCAAGCAAGAGGTCAATTCAATTGTTGAGTGCCGGGAATTTCTTCCAAAGGGCTAGTGAATTCATCTCAGTGGCAGAGAGAGTCGGATTAAGGCACATTGAAGTAGTTCTAGGCCGTGTGAGTTACAAGTTGCGTAGAGGCAGCACAGAAGCCTACGCAGGGGTGTTCCACGTGCTAGTTCGAGTGGCCAAGGAAAGGCGAAATTGCTTAAGGAGAAGGGAAATTTTCCCTCAAATTTGTAGTCAGAGATTTTGCTGGAGGATTGCCAGTCAAGCATCCAAATTTATTGTACTCAGATATTGTTGCTGCATAATAATAATAAAACCTCATCTGTTGCACTGGTTTTCTCTTCGGGCTTTTTCTAGGGACTATTGTCAAAAAACATTGGTGTCATTTTCATTGTGTGTGTGCATCTATTTTCTCAGTTCCATTTTAATTTCTACAGCGTAATTTTATTATGAATAATTGCAGCACGATTTATTCATTGTTTGTCGTAGCAAATAAACTATATAATTAATCAGTTAAAAGAATAAATTTCTAGTTGCTGCAATTTCAAGGAATTTTCACATGGTATCAGAGCATTGAAGATCAGATTGGAGGCTCGGTAGCGAGAGGGAGAAATTTCTGCAGTTTCAGAGGTAGTTCCAAGCAGAATTTCTCAAATTTTCGTATACCACCAAGAAGTGCGAATTTTAGAGGCAAAGGGTTCAATTTTCAGTTGCATCCTACAAAAAATTTGATCAGCCTTAGAAGCAGAAATTTGCAAGTGTGGATTTGTCGGATAGAGCATTCCGGTGAGCAAATCAATCAGTTCAATCTATGCGCAATTGGTTTGCAGCTAGTCCAACAGTAGCAGATTAGCGTTGAGTTGAAGAGAAGGCACACTAAAAATTATACTCGGGATGTATTCAATAGATTTTTCAGATTTCTCTAGTATGGTTAGAGAAAGATTTAACATTCAGGAGGTTACGGATTTATCGTCCAGATTGGAGGATGAATTTGCTCAGATAGCTTGCCTCTCTAGCTAAACTTCACAAGGTGTCTGGTTTACAGACAATGGAGCGTCAGCTCATATGACAAGGATTAGATAATACTTTTCCAATTACAAGGAGGAGAAGATGGATTTCCATATTTAGACAGTATACAAGAGTAAATGTACTCCTGTTGGAGTAGGTGACATCGACATTCAAAGGCAGTCGAGTACAAGCACTAGTTTTACAAATGTTTTGTATGTGCTCGGCTTGGTTATGAACCTTATTTTTGTATCCCAGCTACATGACAAGGGATATGATGTCCACCTTCTAGGGAAGAAGGTGTTCATCAAACACCAAAGCTAGAAGAAGGTAAAGCAGATTAGAGTTCGAAGCAACAAGTTGTACAAGTTGTAGCTCGATTCTCCAAAGGCACTAGTTGGCATTGTTGTCGCCTAAAGTGTACACCAAGGTGCAATGCTCAGAACAGGGGTTGTCATTCTAAATCCCTATTAATTTTGTTATTACCTTTAGGGGTAGTCCCTAAAGGTAATGATGAAAGAGAAAACTTGTTGGAACAACATGTTCTAGGAGATTAAGAGCAAGGCAATTATTATTAATGTAACTTGATTATTCACTAAAGCAAGTGTAAGAGTTTATGAGCAATGTATATTAAGATAAATACAATTATGATCAATAAGGAAGATACAAGAATCAAGATATAAATGTAACAAACCAGTGCCTATACAATGCTCAATGGAAATTTAGAAACTTGCAAGAAATAGGTACTCAAAGTTACAACAACAATAACGCTGCAAGAAGAGTTAGCACAAAAATTTAAAGACCAAGATAACTAGATATATGAGCAATGAACCTTAAAGAAAGACATTTGCAAGAAAAGATGATATTTCCAAATACCATAAACTTGCAAATTATAGATTTAGCCCCCAATTGAATCTCCAATGGTCAACAAGGAATGAACGCAAGATCTAAGCTAATGTGAAATGAAAAACCTTAGTTGATTTTAATTAAGATGCCTAATCTAGATGAATCCTTCCTCCTAGTTGTTTTGAGGCTAATCTCTATAGTAAGTTGTGGACAAAAAGAAAGGGGAAGCAAGCTATGGCTTGATTAACAATCCCTTCACTTGAGATCTAACCATCAGATGCCTCTAGTGTTGCATGTGGCTCTGACGATTGCAAGGTCACCGTGTTAGTCACAAAAGAGGATCTATCCTTCGCAAGCTACAAACGAAAAGTGGTCCTAATTTTTCTTTCAACCAAGCTTAGGCTTAGAGGTAAATTTTAAGGATGCAATCTAAACTAGGATGCAAATGTAAGATGATGACCAAGTTAGATAGCTTCAAAGCATAGTTTTAAAAACCGGAACAGGTATCGGACCGGTCCACCTAATAAACCGGGTTTCAAACAAGAACCGGTCAAACCGGGACTGGTCAAATTTCAATGAACCAATTTTTAAAAAAATACATGAAATAATTTTTTTTAATGAAAAAAACTATTTTTAAGATTTAAAACCATGATTAAACCAATAGAGACAATATGCAAAGTTTTCTCATCTATACACCATGTAAAGGTGAATATCTCAAAATGACACCAAGTGCAATACATATCATCGAGAAAATACATAAGCAATGAGGTTCTAAATGGCATATAAAGTCCAAAAATAATGCTACAAGCTATGGGGCCATTGGCCTACTACAAGACTACAAGTCCACTGGTACATATGAGTTGGTCGAGCTGCACAACTAGCGCCTTCCATTGGTTTTTTTCTTTTGCTTGATGCGGTTACTAATTTTGGTTCTGATGGCGCTACCAAATTTGCTTCATCCCCCCCTAATGCCATGTCAATATCAAAATCAACATCAAACTCAAGATCTTCAGTCTCCTCCACCCATTTTGATGTTGGATAAATATCGTCCAACACAATGGGATCTAGATCAGGTCTTTTGTTCATCATTTGGTTGCGCCTTAGTCGAAGGTTGTACTACACAAAGACAAGATTATTTAACCATTTTTGTTCCAAACGGTTTCTCTCCTTCGTGTGTATGCACTCAAAAATAGACCAATTGCGCTCACAACCTGAAGCACTGCGAGTTTGGTTGAGGACTCTAACTACAAACTTTTGCAATTGAGGACATAGGCCGCCAAATGACTCCCACCAATGTGCTGCAAAGAAAAAGACATTAATTACTAACTTAGATCATTTCCTTACTTATTTACAAGTATTTACAGATAATTTGAATTGTAAATTTGTAAACAATTGAACTCTAAAAGAAAAACAAATTTGAATTGCTTACCTAGTTGGTCCACATCTCTTGCCATCTTTGCCAAGTTTTTGCCAAAGGTGAAAAGAGTAAGTTGTCCATGTATTTCCAACTGATCTGCATGGTTAGGGACCATGTGCTCCAAGCAATCATACAATCCATCTCTGACCTCCCCAACCTACAGATCTCTTAGCCGAGCTTTATAATGATACTTCGGGTTCAAAAAATACTCAGTTGCATGTATAGGATGATGGAGTTGATTGTTCCATCTTTTATCAATGATCTCCCATATATGTCCATATTTAGCTAACTTATCCTTGCAAGTTGCTTGTATCTGCTCCTTTGCCTGATCCATAGCCTCATAAATGTAGCACATGGCCAATTTTTCCCCATCCACCATCTGTAGCACCTCAACAAGGGCTCAGTTATTTTCACAAGCTCTGTAGACCTTTTTCAAAAATAAATGTCAAAAGCTTTCTTTTTGGTATCTTCACCATCTTGTCTATGAGCCCACCAAGATTCAATCCAATCATCAAAAGAAAATATTTTCTGCAAGTTTTTTTGTTGAGAATTGAGACATTGCAACATGAGGAAGTGAGTTGCAAATCTCATAATTGCAGGCCTAACAAGCTCTTTGCCCCATTGTTTTTCCTCATTAGGCTCAATACCCATGAGTGGTTGTAGATGTATTTTGTAATGCACTTAGCATGCTCTACAGTATTTTTTACCCACTCCACTTTGCCCATGTCCTCAAGCATGAGGTCTATGCAATGTGCAGCACATGGAGTCCAAAATATGGTCTTATATTTGGACGCAAGCATCTTTCCAGCAAGAACATAGATTGAGGCATTATCTGTGATGACCTACACAACATTCTGCTCCCCCACTTCCTGAATAATCTCATCCAAAAGCTCAAATAGAAGGGTTGCATCCTACACCTTATCAGATGCATCAACTAATCTCAAAAGCATAGTTCCTTGAGGGCAAGAAACAAGGGAATTAATGATAGTGTGGTTCCTTCCATCAGTCCATCCATCTAACATTATGGAAAAACTTGTTTTGAGCCATGACTCTTTGTACTCAGCCAAATACTCATCAATGGAAGAAATCCCTTTTTGCAAAAGAGCTCCCCTCGAGTCATGCATAGTAGGGCCTTTGAAGCCCTTTCCTGTAGCTATAACAGAGTCCCACATAGCTTGGTAATAAGGGTTTGTGGCTCAGGGTCCACTAGGCCTCTCAGTGGTGTCCAATACATCGTCACCTTTATTTATGACCATTCCAGGAAAACCTGGATCTACTTCTTGAAGAGTAGAGATGAGATTTTCGATCGTTTCAAAGAGTTTAAGGCCCTTGTGGAGAATGCGACAGGGAAGAAGATCAAGGTGCTTCGCTCAGATAATGGCGGAGAGTTTATTGATAAAAACTTCATAGATTTTTGTGAGAAGGCATCAGAAGAGAATGGACAACTCCATATAATCCACAACAGAATGGGGTAGCGGAGTGGAAAAACATAACCATAATTGGCACTGCAAAAGCAATGTTATATGACCAAGATCTGCAGCGAATTCTATGGGCAGAGACATGTAACATGGCGGTATACATTCAGAACTAGACTCCTCATAGAGCATTGGGGAAGAAAACACCAGAAGGAGAATTTACAAGGAAGAAGGCAAAAGTTAGTCACTTCAAGGATTTTGGCAGCGTTGATTATTGCCATGTGCCAAATGAGAAGCGTACCAAATTGGATCAAACCATAGAGAAGGGGTTTCTCGTTGGGTATAGTGAGACCTCAAAGGCATACAGGATCTACATTCCTAGCAATAGGAAGATTATAGTAAGACGGGACATAAAGGTCATGGAAAATCGAATTTTCAAGAGATCTCGTGAGATGCCTGCAAGTGATCAGGATCAACCAGCTGAAGCTCCATTGGTCCAGCAACAGGGGCAACCACTATTGGAAAATGTAACTAGGTTCAATCTTCATTAATGTATTTGAGTCATCATGAAATGTACTTGTCAAAAGAATAAAGAAAACAATTTTTATTATTGTATCAATGACTTATTAAAGCATGGGTTTCATGCTTGGGTCATCATTATATTAGTCAAAGTCCCCAATGTGGACTCCTAGGATTAATATTAAGTTTATAGAGTCAATGTACATTCAAAGAGACCCTTCTAGGCTTTTGAATCGTGTAGAAAGGTTTATTATAGAGTCAAATATAATTTATGTAACCTCCACATCAAGTCGGCCTAGTAGAGATCAAGTCAGCCTAGAGACACCAATTCGACCTCACTTGGAGCCTATAAATACAAGCAAATCAAATTCATTTGGAGCAGCTCATCTCAAGCTAGTTTGATATCTCTAAGGAAATTGGAGAAGTGCAAAGTGGGTCTAAGGAAGCAAAGGAAGTGAGAGTTGGGTGAAGTCTAGGGAGAAGAAGAAAATCGTACTTTTGGTGCTTCTCTCTCACTGTTTCGTGCCCTAGTTTGGGGGATCAAAGTCTTCCAAATTTTTGTTGTTCCCTAATGCCAGAAGCTGCTGAATAGTCTAAGTTTCTGGGAAGGAAGTGTTGCTAGAAAGAGGTTGAAGATCTAGGATGTTGACTTGGTGTGGAGGGAAGGTTTGGTCTTTGTCTAGGGTGAAGAGTCTCAAAAAATAGTATTGAAAGGAAGAGCATTTTTTATTGGATTTTCCCCTCAAGGGGGGTTTTGCCCTGGCATAGTGCCTACATCTTATGTCTCTTGTTTTGTGATCTTCATACACATAATATGGTAATTGCTTGATGAAAGATAAGATAATAAAGAAATAAAAGAAGCCAACATATCTCACAAGTAATTATCAAGGAGAATCAAACCCTAATCTATTTGCATTGATTTTCCAACATGGTATCAGAGCTAAGGTCAGGAAAAGTTGAAGATCACTTTGTTGGCACGAATTCTCCCTCTTTCATGAATTACATAAGAATGGGTACCAACATTGCTGGAAGTTGGATCAAGAAGGTCATCTATTGCATATTCAACAAGGTCAAAATTCAAGGATTCTTGGTTGCTCTTATAGGTTCTCTTAATGATGACAATGCATGGATCATTGACAGTCGAGCATTGAGACACATGACAGGAAAAAGTAAACGACTTCATACACTATCAAAGAAGCCATCTTTTCATGCAATGGAATTGGGTGACAACAAAAGTTATGTTGTTAGAGGCCTGGGATCAACATCATTGAAGTTGGAAAATGGATCTACTGCAACCAACTTAATCTACTTCACCTAGATTGTAAATTTCATTACAAGCTTATTTTAGATTTCTTCATGAAACATTGAAGTAAATTACTGGAGCAGCCTACACCAATTAAATATGATTCTGAAACATAGAAATTGAGCAAGGAAAATAGAAACACATAGGACATAATTAGTTTTGGACAAAAGTCCCCGGAAAAGCCCAATGCGGGAAAACTGGTGCAGCAGCTCTGAGGGCTTTATATTATTAAGCAGTAGCAAATTCTGAATACATCACTAAATACCTCACAGGGTTATTCAGTTATAGAGAGAAATACTGGCAGAAGCTTTGTGAGTTTTACCTCACACAATCACTAAGAAATCTTGGCTGATCTAGCCCCAAACTGACTGCCCCCCAGCTTTTCTAGTTGCCTCTGCACAGTGTCTACGTCAGCCCACCATCAAGCTCTCTAGGTGTTGCATCACTTCTCTAGCTGGTCGATCTGTTGCCCAGGAGATTCAATTTTTTCCTCCCGGTCTCAAACCCCAATTCTTGGCTATTGAAAATAGAATTCCTCTGCAGATTTCAGACTCCTCTCTCTCCCTCTGCGCTGCTTCTGCATGGTCCTTTTGGCCCTACGTCAGCCTTTGCGTCAAGGCTTCAAGATCACTTACTGCCTCTCTCTACTGATGTATCTCCAAATGAGAATCTCTCTCCCCGGAAGCTATTATCCCTGCCCCTCAACTACAAGAAATCTCCTCCATCGATTTTTCCTCCTAAGAATTTCTCACTTCAGAAAATCGATTTTCTCTCTCTCTCGGTTTTCCAAATGACCCTCAATCCATTTCTATCTTCCTATTGGACAACCAACAAACTAGATTAAAACATAATCAAAGGCTCAAATAGTTTTGACTTAATCCATGGCTTTTTCTAGAAGTTTCACCCCTGATTAGATTAATACCCATTAATATTTTAATTTTCTTAAGTTTAGACTTACGAACCCCATTAAAAATATTAATTATTTTAATAAAATCACTTCTGGGTGGAATTTCCCAAAACACTTTTTGGGTTCTTTGGAATACTTGTGCCCAAGCCTCCCTGCAAAATTTGAGGCTTAAAGCACATCTGATGCTACCCCAAATCAACATCAACAACATTCTTTATGTTCCTGGTTTGAAAAAGAATTTCCTTCCTATTTCTTGTTTAGAAGATAAAGGACAAAGAGTTGCTTTTGTTGATGGAAAAGGATTGGTTTGGGATAAAGACTCTAGCATTGATAGAGCAAGGGGTATTGGAGTTCGTGAAGGAAGCCTTTATAAATTCATTACAACACCTCCTCAAGCTTTGGTTCAAATGGAAATAAGTCTCATTGAGTTAAGGCATAGGAGGTATGGTCATCTACATTATAAGCTCATCCCTACTCCTAGTCGGTTGATTCATGGTATTCCCAATATGAAGTTACATCATGAAGGTGTGTGCAAGGGATGCTCTTTGGGAAAGCATACAAGAAAGCCATTTCCAAATAGTGAAACTAGGTCTGAAGAGATATTGGACCTCATCCATTCTGATGTGTGTGGGCCCATGTCTGACAAATCACTTGTGTTAGGTTTTGGAAGCATCAGAAGTGCTCTAGCCTTGAAAATTCGTGGAGAGGCTAAGGCACATGTGTTCTAAAGAACCCAAAAACCGTTTGGTGAAATTCCAACCGGATTGTATTTTATTAAAATAATTAATATTTTTAATGGAGTTCCTAAGTCTAAACTTAGGGAAATTAAAATATCAATGGGTATTAATCAAAATATGGATGAGAATGATCTAGAAGGCAAATGAAGTCATGTTTTAATCTTAGCCGTTGGTTAGAGACTTAATCTCGGTCGTTGAAGACTCAACAGGAGAAGTATAAAATGGAGGCATGGGGTTCATTTGGAAACACACACACACACAGAGAACTGATCTAGAGTTCGATTTCTGAGGCTAGAAAGCTGAGAAATTCGAACTAAGTGATCATTCAGCAGCAGATGGGCTGAAGCATAAAAACTAATAGCGTGTAGATTTAAATGTTAAAATACACAGAGGTATTTGTAAATAATAATTTATTCTATATATAAAATGTATAAGTGATGAATGTTACAATGAGGACCAGCATTTATATACCTAAGCAGGTGCCCTTTCTTGAATGGGCATGTCTTTTAGACATGCCTTTTTACTTAACTTAATGACTATTTAACCTCATTAATATTTGATTATTTAATATTTATATTTATTTTATTTATTTACTTGTTATGAATTATATTCATAACATAGCCCCTTCCTTCAGAAGCTTTGTCCTCAAGGCTATATTGTTGGCAATTGTCTTAGTGGTGTTGTCGTCTCGGCATATGGAAGGTGGAAGGTCTCCGTGCAACTCTTAATTTGCTAATAACTCTATTTTGAGTCCAAGGTTGTCTTCCTTCTTCTTCTTTTTTATTTAGAAAAAAATATTTAATTTAGGTTGTTTTTTATAATAATTTAATTATTAAAATATATTAATTATTGAATTATAATTTAATATATTAGTTTATAAAATATAACTTTATATATATTATTATATATATATTAATAAATTTAATTAATTAATTTGTCATTTACAATCATTATATTGTATTAATGTAATGTTTATTGACCATTATATATTAACCTCGATATTATTTAATATATATAAGACCACCCTTATACGATACGTTCATGAAAAAACAGCTGACGACAATCATTTTAATTTTTTTAAACAGTGTGATGGTGAACCCTCGTGTCATTTGGGACCCGTCTCTTGACAACCACAACACGTCCTAAACCCACGAGTCATCTCCGTTGACAACCCACGCAGGAATGATAGTTGTCATTTGAACTAAAGTCGTTGGAGCCACGGGATAGGCCAGAACGGGTCCGGACAGGGGCAACGCCGACAGAGAATTGGTGTTGGCTGAGAGCGTGGTGATGGCATCATTGAATGGACTGTCCGCCAGTCGGAACTGATAAACGGATGGAAGACAACAGCAAAGGAATGTCAGCTGCTACGTGACCTGGAGATCGTCAATCTGCAAGAGAAACATCGAGCAATCTCATCGTTGTCCAGGGAAATCTCATCCTCGGCTTCTTCAATATACAGTCACATTGTGGGTGTTGTCAATTTCACAGGGATTTCTAATCCAACGTTTTTCCAATGGGATTTTAAACCAGAGATTCTGCGGGAGTTATAATCTGAGATTGTGTGGGAGTTTAATCTGAGGGTGTTCACAGGACACCATGGGAGAACACTAGGCGAGTCTCTTACTTTGCAATCAACTGCATAATAAGAGCCTTCCACGTCATTGCTTTCCTTTTTCGGAGTCTTCGGTTCCTTCGACTCTGACTCCTACACCAAAGCAGGCGATGGAGGGATAGTCAACATGGATATGAAGCAAACCCAATCCCCCACTCCTATTATTCCCAAACTCCAGTCGTCAAAAGGATTTGACACTCGCTCCGCAAGAGACGCAGGCATCCGGGAATTTCCTCCCACCAACATGAAGAATTTGAGGATTTTTTACGGAATTTCCAAATGATAAACAAATTTGTGAGAATGTTGAGTGAGACCAATGTTGCATGAAGAGGGGACAAAACGAGGATGTTTTTTGGAAGCGGGGACGCGAAAGCGTCATTTTCCAAAAATCTAGGAAGCGAAGCGTCTGTGGAAGCGTCCTCTACTATATATTATATATATATATTATAATTATATATATATATATTTGCATTATACTCAAAACAAACATCCCAAATACCAAATTAGTTGTAGAAGACATGAAAACATGCATATTTTTGCATAAATCAAGATAGATATAGCATCATCCATTGTACATTAATGATTAATTATTCGAGCATCAACCATTTAGATGCATCAACCATCTAGAATCTAGATTCTTCTTCTCTTGTCTAGCCTTTGCCTCTACCTCGATTGTCTAGGGATATTAGTCAACATTGCCCAATTTTGATCAAACTACCTAATTCAAGACTTAAAATATGGTAGAAAAAGCTTAAAATACTTGATCGATGATTTTGACTTGATTAAAAGGTAATGTTTTGCTAAGGGCGTGACAAAGGAGTTCAACAATTAACACCACCAACACTAGGGTACATATAGGGCTTGGTGCTCTTGATTAAATGCTAATCGCATACCTTGATACTTGATATAATCTAATGAAATGCCACAATCCCATTGATCCTAAATTCCTAAAAACCTATGAAACCGGATTCGTTGTATACCCCGGACGAATCGCGAATCCAGCGTGTCGGACACGATTCTGTCCTGACACGTGTCATTCTGTCAGGACACGTCGTGTCCGATTTCCCCACGTCGTGTCATGACGTGTCAGGCAATTTACGAATCGCGTCCATGTTTTTTGGCACGAGTCCTGTTTCGTGTCCTGTTTTGGCGGATTCGTGTCACGAATTTCACTGTCCGCGGGGTTAAAAAGGAATTTTCACTGTCCGCGGGGTTTGATAACTTTTATTGTTCTGAGCGTTGAAGGGTTTGACTGGTGAGCTGTGCGCGATAGTGAAGGGTTTCCGTGCTGAGACTGCGATTTCTTGGCTGTAGTGACCGGCGTCGGGCTCTCCAGGTATGTTCTTCCGTCACGGTTCACCACGGTTCACAAGTTAAAAACTCAAAACCTCTGCCATCCTCTCCTCGTGACTAAACAGTGAGTCGTGACCTTTCACGGTGATGAATTGCAGCATGATATTGTTATAATAAGCAGTGACCTCTGCCTCACTAAACAGTGGCCTCTCGTCGTGATAAATTGCATCATAATATTGTTATTGACAACAGTAAAACGACAAACCCTTGGCCCATTATCAATACAATATATGATCTGCCTTTTTGCAATAAATTTTAAGAACGCACTTAGATTATTCCAAATTAATCCTTCAGCTTTTCTCGCACTGTAACTGTAAGTAATCGTTGCGTTTCCCTTATACATCGTTTTAAAATAGTCACTGAACGTACCTGCAACATACCATTTTTAAAATAGTCACCCACAGTACCAACAATCCATAAGAAATGAATTTGTTGAAGTAAGCGATAATTTTTCATGGATAGGGATTTTTTTATCTGAGAATCAGTACATTTATCAGTTCATAAAATAAATATGCACTGCTGGTAAATTTGACCAATATTTCACTGATGCATAGTGCATTATTTGAATGATAAATAGTGTGTATCAGTGGTGTACCTTTCTCTGGGTTAAGTATTAAATATACAATGTTCTGTGGATGAGTTTAGGAACATTTTCTCAGTACTGTGCTTACTCATTAGAGTTAAAACTTAACAAAGTGCACCTACAGCCATGTGTCTAACAACTGTTTGACGAAATGCCTTACTGAACACTCAGCCAAACTCAGAAAAATTAAAGGAAAATTTTGGAATACTCCTAAAACTTCCTAGCTTCATATGTTATTGCTATTCCCTTTGGTTGTTGCAAAATAATATGAGGAAAAGATCCTCCTCTTGTGTATGAACCTTTGTTCTTGACATTCTAAGTTGGCAGCTTGCTGGTGTATTTACCTATGCACAGTTTACAATTTTTTGACAGCAGTTTGTTCATTTTTTTTACAGGTTGTTGTTGAGGTAACGCCGTAGTCCGTAGCAGTGTTCATGGCTCAATCAAAGGCAGCTGCTGTTAGGGGGCAAAGGAAGGGCAAGAATGTCATGG
>APFE031469906.1:50148-62618 GCA_000404065.3 Pinus taeda
ACGTGTCCTAACGTGTCCTGTTCCGGGGGGTCAGCGTGTCCGAATCCGACACCACGAATCTCGAATCCTACGTGTCCCGAATCCCCGTGTCAGGTGACTTAGCTAAAAACTGTTGAGTCTGCTGAATTTTGAATGGGATATGAAATTCTACTTTCTCCATATGAAGTTCAATGAGGCTGGAACCACTCTCAAACATCCTGAGTCATTTCATGGTAATGTTAAAAATTTAAGTAAAAGGATGAAAATGAAAAATAAAGGAGAATTTAACATTACCATGAGGGAGCATCTGCTATATTTATATTTTTTTTGCCTTCATTCCTCACCCTAACCCAAGCTGGACCCACCCCCATCAAGCAAACTCACCAAAAAATAAAAATAAAAATAAAAATAAATCGATTATCTTACGCCGCGCGTCGCACTTTCAGGAAGCGTGTATGGAACCGTACGATTCGCCCTCTGAAGCACTGCGCTTCGTATGACCGAAGCACTGTACGAAATGTGCTTCGAAGATTCCGAAACGCGTTTCGGAGGGATGCTTCCGGAATTTCCAGGAAAAGTCCATATCAGTCCGAAATGCATTTCGGAATTTCGAAACCGCGCTTCTGAGGACGCTTCCTGGACGCATCCGTACGGTACGCGCTTCGAGCATTAGATCCGGGGGGGGAACGCTTCCTGCAACATTGAGCGAGACCATTAAAAGTTGAGACTTGCATCTAATCAAGTCGTAGGAATGCACAAGATTACTCTCTATCAACATTGGCAGTGGTACAATCCACATCCGTAGTTCTTGTTGCAAGCTGAAAACTAGTGTCTTCACTGTCAACTCATTTTCGCTTAGTACAATTTCCAGAGTGTAGAAAAAACCATCGCAGAAAATCAAGTCATGTATTATATGCAGATGCACTGGAGTTACATCTCCCACAATCTCCCATGATTTTGCAGAGGAGTCGTATATTTCAACCATGGTTCCATTGGTGTGACTTGAAGGCCCCATTATTACCACATTATAGATATTTGCTCCATTGTTACTGTTGGTAGCCTTGCCTTCCGAGATGGCCCACCCACCGATACTTGCAATGTGATCTTCATAAAGGTTGGGTTGTCTTTTTGACAACTTGCAATATATTACATGTTCATATTTTTTTGAAAGTTGTTTCTCCACAACTTGTTTCAGGCGACGTAATATGAAAGGCCGCAATACATTGTCTAATATATTGCACTGAAAACGTTTGTCAGGTGATCCCACAACATTTTCAGTTTTCATCTTAGCAATCCCATGGTCATCCTTCAAATTTTATTGAGAATCCTCCTCTTCAAGATCAATTTGTTTATGAAAATTACATTGGATGTCTTCCCTGCCAAGTCTATCATTCTGATTATCCACCAAAATAGCTTTGTTCTTACACTCATCTTGACCTTGTACTAGAAGGAGATGACCTGCATTGGACCTATCCAATGTCATACCATCTATCCTTTCATAATCTACCACAACTTCAGTTCTAATTGTTGAACTCAAGTCTTTATCAATTTCATTAGTAACAAAAGTTTGTAAAACATATGCTTTATCATGGTCAAGAATGGCCCTGGATACATATTCATCATTATCTATTACATTTTCATTTTCATTTTCATTATCATCGTTCTGATCAACATCTTCTTCTCCTGCTTCACCTAGTTTCGTTTCTTGACTATCGTTATTATCTTCCTTATTATCGATTTCCCTTCGACATGCTTTTAACTTCAGCATATGATTTTTCTAAACACTGAAATGCTTCATGAATTTTACTAAACTACTCCATGCATTCAGGACGTGAACGTAATGGCACATTGTGCTGCGAACAACGTTCAAAGACTCGCATCATTATATTGTGCGCCATGGCTCTGATACCACTGAAGCATAAAAATTGATAGCTTGTAGACTTAAATGTTAAAATACATAAAGGTATTTGTAAATAATAATTTATTACATATATAAAATGTACAAGTGATGAATGTTACAATGAGGACCTGCATTTATATACCTAAGCAGGTGTCCTTTCGTGAATGGGCATGTCTTTTAGACATGCCTTTTCACTTAACTTAATGACTATTTAACCTAATTAATATTTGATTATTTAAATATTTATATTTATTTATTTATTTACTTGTTATGAATTATATTCATAACAAGGGCAGTGACAATCCGGGAGAAGGACTTTTTGGAGAATACTGACAAAGAGGCAGAGAGGCAGTGCAGTAGCCGAGAGAGCTGACGTTGGGCCAGTCTAGGCCCACGCAGCCCTGACGAAGAGCCAGAAGGGCCAGTGCATAGCAGAAAAGTTGCTTGTCGCGCAAAACCCAGAACTGTCGAAACTATTGGGAACTGCCGGAACAGCCCGAATAGCTGACGCAGAGGGCAGAAGAGGTGACGCAGGGCAAACGCAGTGCCTACGCAGGGCCATCACAACAATATTCGCGGTTAGCCAGTCTTGTGTTAGATCAACCGGAATTCTGCCAAGTGAAGTGAGGTAAAACTCACTCAGATTTTCCGTCAGTATTTTCCTCTAAAAAGGATTGCTAGATGAGCATCCTAGATTTGTATTCAGATATTTCTCCTGCATAATAATAAACCCTCAGAATTGTTGCATTAGTTTTCCCGCATTGGGTTTTTCCGAACACTATTGTGTCCAAAAATAAGTGTGTCCTATGTGTCTTGTTCTTTGCTCTGTTTTCTGTTTCATGAAATCAAATATTTAATTAGTGTAGAACGTAGACGTAATTTGCTTCAGTATTCAAAAGAATAACTTGATGAATGTAAATAAAAAAAAATCAAGTAGGTGAAGTAGATTCAAATTTGCTACTTTGTTGCTGCAGGGGTTCCTTTAGTGTAGGAATTTTCACATGGTATCGAAGCATTGATTTTGAAACAGGAAGAGCAGATCCAATGCTGAGCAGTGAGACTGAAAGTTGCACTTGGCAGCAATTCGAATCCCCTTGAAGGATTGCGCAGTCCTTGCCAGGAAGCAGATCCAAGGAAATATCTGTCTGAGTGAGACGACAAAGGTACAATTTCCAGTTCGTGAATTTGCAAAGTCAAAGGGAGTGACGCAAAGCCTCAGCACAGTGCTTGAAGGGCGCAGTTTCTGTTGGGGCAGAAATCCACTAGAAAATAACGAAGACACATAGAAGGGGAATTTTCTCCTCAGATAAGTTTCCGCCAAAAAGTTCAAATTTCTCACTTGCTGAGCAGTGCTAAGTAGTGACTAAAGGATTCAGTTCGACAGTCGGGTGAGATGGGATCGCATGGGCTCAAAGATCAGGATAGGTTGGAAGGAGCTTCCAACTATGTCATTTGGAAGACCAAAATCTTAGTTGTTCTGGAAGAATATGATCTCGAAGCATACGTTAATAGTTTTGTAGTTGTTCCCACTGACAACGATTAAAAGAAGAAGTACAAGGCCATGCAGGGGAAGGCAATGAGGCTCATTCTCGACGGAGATCGAGATCATATGGTCTCACACTTGCAAGGCAAGGATACAACCTGACAGATGTGGGAATCCTTGCCTTCTATGTATGAAGACTCCCCAACAGTGGAAGATGTAATTAGAACAGAAGTTGAAGCGGACTTTGATGTAGAAAGGAGGAGTGAACCTGTATCTTCAACATCTTCAAGACACTAGAGACCAACTCGCTGCGGCGGGGTCCACTCCTCAACCAACCGCAAATGTGAGGATAGGCCTAAATGGAGTCTTGGATGAATGGCAAGTTTTTGTCCAAAGCATATTGGGCAAAGAAAAACTACCTTCAAGGGAGGAGATGTGGGTCGCTCTTCAATAGGAGGAGTTAAGGAGGGAACTAGTGAAGGTCAACATAAGTGGCAACAGTGGGAGTGGCACAAAGATGAAGGAGGAGGAGGAGAATGCAGCTCTAGCATCGAAGGGACAGCAAAAGCAGAAGCGGAAGAAGGACATTTCGAAGGTGAAATGTTTCAAATGTGGCGAGATGGGTCACTTTGCATCTCAGTATCCTTTGAAGCAAAAGGATAAGGATGAGAAGCATGATCCAAAGGTTGCAGCCGCGAAGATAGACGAGGAAGAGTATGCCATGAGTGCCCACGCATCTCCAGGAGGGAGATGATGCAATATTGAGTTGTAGTTGGGAGGACTACACGTGGGCAAGATCCTTGGGGAGTCCACCTCATAGATCAATTCCTTGCTATGGGAGCCCGAGATTCAGCAGTAGTGAGATGGACTTAGTGTCAGATAATGCAATGGATTGGTTGGAGAGACAGATGAAATAACCTAAGACCAGAGACTGAGCAGCGCAAAGCAAGGTTGGCACTAGTGCAGTTGACACAGTGCAGGAGTTAGCAGCAGCACACAAGATTCAGAGGATCAGAATCAACAGCAGACAGATTCCAACATTCATTGTATTATGTTGAACACAGTTAAGTTTAGCTAATTTTGGGTGTTTTTCAGTTGCTTCTCTCAACAACTGAGTTGCAGTACGGATGCAATGTTAGCAGTGGCAGTGCTAACAGCATAGCAGGTGCAGCAATTAAGAGGGAGCTGTAGTACGGATGTAGCAATGGCAGTGGCAGTGTCATGGACAGCAGTACAGTAGCGGCAACAACATAGTGTTGGTGGCAACAACAGTGCAGAAAGGAGGTGCTTCAGAAACAGAGCAACATGCAAGTGGACATTGTTGCTAGAGCACTTTGCTCGCTAAGAGTGAGTGTTAGCTTTTGGTAGCATCATAAGTGGTCAACCCTTGAAAATTGGTGGAGAGGCTAAGGCACATGAGTTCTAAAGAACCCAAAAATCATTTGGTGAAATTGTTAGTAAGCTTGTTCGACCAGAGGTTGTATCTTGTTGCAGCAGGAAGCATAAATTTGTAGCACTGAGCTCTACAGAAACAGAGTATATGGCAGCTAGCACAACTACATGCGAAGCTATAGGACTTCGGAAGTTATTAGTAAGCTTGTTCAATTAGAGGTTGGAAGAGACCAACATCTACTATGATAATTAGAGTTGCATCAGGCTCTCTAAAAATCTAGTGTTTAATGATAAGTCGAAACACATAGACATCTTATATCACTTCATCAAAGATTGTGTGCAGCGTGGAGCAATTAAGCTACAGCATGTTCCCACAGAAGAGAAGATTGCAGATATACTCACGAAAGCTCTAGGGAGAGCTAAGTTTATCTAATTTAGAGAACAGATGGGTATAGTGGAGAACCCTTTTCAGTAGCAAGAGGATCGATGTCAGAGGAAATACTCAGATCTTGAGAGATAGTTCCAGAGACTAGTTGCGGTCAATTATTGAGGGGCACAGAAACAAGTCAGAGCATAGATAGTTATTCAGTAGACAAGTGCAGATACAAGTTGCAGCCAGAGATTCAGGAGACAATTGCAATATGGGGACATAGTGGATCCATGGTTTGGTTCTCAGTTGCAGGAGCAACAACAACATGAGATCAGATGCAGCGCAAGAAAAGTTGGCAGCAGTGCAAGATGGTACAATGCAATGTCAGAAACAGCTACAAGGCTAGGAGATGAATCAGAGTATGCGCAGTAGCTTGATGGGCAATGACAAGTTGTTACAAATGCCAGACATCAATAGCATGAGGTAAGATGTTACGAGAGAAGACAGAGCACCTTCCTCACTCAGAGAGAATGTTAGTTTTTGTAGCATTGGATAGGTGCTCTAGTCTCAATTTGTGTCTAAGAGACTAAGGAACACGAGATCTTCAAAACACCAAAAAAGGTTTCGCAAGACAAACTTGTGAAACACCTTAATTAAATTAATTAGTCATCATTTAAATTTTTCCCAAGTCTAACTTAGGAAAATTGGTTAATTAATAGTAATTAATTAAGGAAAAGTGAGAAAGCTCTAGAAACTCATGCGGATTGAGTTTCAAATGATCTTAGTTGTTGATAACGATTTAATCATGGTTGTTGGTGCTCCAACGAGAGATTATAAGAACATGTCAATGGGGATGGAGATAGACACATCGAGTGAGAGGGAGAGTCAGTTCCTTGGGCAGATCGACCTATCCAATGAAGTAATTCGGCAGGAAGAAGAGCTCAAGCTAGAGCACAGTGATTGGGGGAATAGCAACTGAGATTTTCGGTGGAGTTCTAGTGGTGAAAAGCCAGCAAAAGAGAGGTCGCATATTTCCACAGAGAGGCTACGCAAAGCCTCCATTGAGGTAGTTTGATTTAGTTAGCAAACATGAGAGTCCCTGTTATTACTTCAAAGCCTTCGAGTTGTTTCATATACATTTCCTCATCAATGGTCCCATTCAAAAATGCAGTCTTCACATCCATTTGATGGATATTTCAACCCATTGTAGCAGCCAATGAAACCAAAGATCTAATGGTAGTGTACCTTGTTGTGGGTGCAAAGGTTTCTTCATAATTAATGCATGGCTTTTGAGAGAAACCCCTAGCAACGAATCTAGCTTTGTACTTGTCTATACTTCCATCAACGGCATGTTTGATCTTATAGATCCATTTGGAGGTGACAACTGATTTGTCACTAAGTCTACGAACAATTTCCCAAACCCCATTCTTCATGACGGATTGATATTCTTCCTGCATCGCTTTCTTCCAAACATCTTGATGAGCATCTTCCTTGAATGTATATGGTTCGGCTTTGATTAACTTCTTCATATATGCAGCATAACCAAAATATATTTTCGGTCTCTTACTTTCCCTGAAGGTTCCTTTCGCAACTTCATGTCCTTCATCATCTTCTAATGTAGCTTTTAACCAATTTGGCCCTTGTGGTTGGGATGACCATCGATTGAATAGGCTCACTTGGTCCTTCTTCTTCTTGATTTGTAGTAGGGTTTTCATGATGAACTTCTTCTTCTTCTTCAAATATGGGAACGTCTTCGTCATCAGAATAAATAGGAATATCCTTTGATTTCTTGTAATCTTGATTTTCATCAAATATGGCATCCCTGCTTACTTCAATATGTCTTCCTTCCTTAATGTAGATGCTATATGCTATTGAGGAGAGACTATATCCAACGAATATTCCCTTCATACTTGTAGAGTTCAACTTCTTCGCTTGTCCTTTGGAACATGGATGTATGTTGGACTTCCAAATATTCGGAGGTTATCCATGCTTGCCTTCTTTCCTGTGAATACTTCTTTGGGTGGTGTATTATCAAGACTTTTATGAGGACTTCTATTTTGAATGTAATTGGCTTTCATTGTGGCTTCTCCCCATAAGAATTTTGGCAGGTCTTGATCAAGGAGCATAAGTTCAAATGCCTTCTTCAATCGACCTATTCTTCTTTTCGGCCAATCCATTTTGTTCGAGATAATAGGGAACATTGAGCTCCCTCTTAACACCTGCTTCATTACAATATGCAATCAATTCCTTAGAAGTGTATTCCCCACCATTGTCAGACCTTAGAGTTTTTATCTTTCTTTTGGTTAGGGTTTCCACTTCAGACCTAAACTCCTTGAACTTAGCAAATACTTCATCTTTTGTTTTTAGAAGGTAGAGCTATTTCTTTCTAGAATGGTCATCAATGAATGTCACATAGTAGAGATGAACCCCAAGTGATTTGTCAGACATGGGCCAACACACATCAAAATGGATGAGGTATAATATCTCTTTAGACCTAGTTTCACTATTCGGATATGGCTTTCTTGTATTTTTTCCTAAAGAGCATCACTTGAACACACCTTCATGATCTAACTTCATATTGGGGATACCATGAACCAATTAACTAAGAGTAGGGATGACCATACCTCCTATGTCATAGCTCAATGGCACTGATTTCCAATGAACCAAAGCTTGAGGAGGTGTTGTAATGACTCTATAAAGGATTCCTTCACGAACTCCAATAACCCTAGCTTTATCAACACTGGAGTCTTTTCCCCAAACCAATATTTTTCCATCAACAAAAGCAACTCTTTCCCCTTTATCTTCTAAACAAATAATAGAAAACAAATTCTTTTTCAAACTTGGAATATATAGAATGTTGTTGAGGTTCAGCATCGATCCATTTTCCAGCTTCAACAATTTTGATCCCAGGCTCTAACAACATAGCTTTTGTTGTCACCCAACTCCACTACATGAGAAGATGGCTCCTTTGATAGTATATGAAGTTGTTTACTTTCTCCTGTCATGTGTCTTGGTGCTCCACTATCAATGATCCATGCATTGTCATCATTAAGAGAACCTGTCAGAGCAGCCAAGTATCCTTGACTTTTGACCTTGTTGAATAAATAATGGATGAACTTCTTGATCCAGCTTCTCGCAATGTTGATACCCATTCTTATGTAGTTCATCAAAGAGGGAGAATCCATGCCAACAAAGCAATCTTCAACTTTTCCTGACCTTAGCTCTGATACCATGTTGGAAAATCAATGCAAATAGATTAGGGTTTGATTCTCGTTACTTGATAATTACTTGTGAGTTATGTTGGCTTCTTTTACTTCTTTATTATCTTATCTTTCATCAAGCAATTACCATATTATGTATGTATGAAGATCACAAAACAAGAGACACAAGATGTAGGCACTATGCCAGGGAAAAACCCCCCTCGAGGGGAAAACCCAGTCAAAAACTCTCTTCCTTTCAATAGTATTCTTTAAGACTTTTCACCCTAGGCAAAGACCAAACCTTCCCTCCACACCAAGTCAGCCTCCCAGATCTTCGGCCTCTTTCCAGCAACACTTCCTTCCCAGCAACTTCGACTATGTAGCAGCTTTCGGCATCAGGCAACAACAAAACGTGGAAGACTTCGATCTCCGAAATTAGGCCACAAACCAAAGAGAGAGAGACTCCAAAATTTTGATTTTATTCTTCTCCTTAAACTTGACCCAACTCACATTTCATTTTGTTTCCGTAGACCCACTACGCACTTCTCCAGCTTCCTTACGGATATCGAACTAGCTTGAGATGAGATGCTCCAAATGAATTCGACTTGCTTCTATTTATAGGCTCCAAGTGAGGTCGAATTGGTGTCCTTAGGCCGACTTGGTGTGTAGGTTACATAAATTATATTTGACTCAATAGTAAACATTTTTACATGATTCAAAAGCCCAAGAATGGTCTCTTTAAATGTACAATGACTCTATAGACTCAATATTAATCCTAGGAGTCCAAATGGGGAATTTGACTAATATAATGATGACCCAAGCATGAAACCCATGCTTTAATAGGTCATTGATACAATAATAAAAATTGTTTTCTTTATTCTTTTGACAAGTACATTTTATGATGACTCAAATACATTAATGAAGACAGAACCTAGTTACATTTTCCAACACATCCTTGTACAAAATGGAGAGACAATATTTAGCAATGTTATGGTGGAGGTGGGATCCATATAAATTTAGGATTATATATATTGAGGAAGTCATATTCCTACATTTACATGTATATCCAAAATCAAGGGGCAGCAATTAAGAGGCAACAGTAATCATAATAAACATTATTATATTAGTAAGCAAGCACATCAATTTATCTTAAGATTAAAGAGGGCCACTCTAAAATAGCATTGTTATCTTGGTACTATCAAGAAGCTGTTTTGTGTCAAATACAGTTTCATTTAAATTAAAAATTCATCATAAAAATAAATAGGGTTATCTCAATTGGTTCAAATGGATTGTTTCAACTTTCAAGGCACCACTCCAAGGTCTCTTGTTCTAATATAGCTGGGGTTCAAGTCCCACTGAGTCCCATTGGATTGCTAGCTGCTATCATCGCCAACAGTTGAGCCAACCTCTATTTGGATATTTGAAGGAAGATGGGGGGGAACCTGCAAGTTTTTCCTTGAAAAGAAATATATAATCCCTCCATATGTTTGTGAACATTGTAATAATTAAACATCCCAAATATCATTATGTGCTGGTACAAAATTTACCATGTACTTACCTCACAATGTAGTTGGCTAAATTATGCACCAAAGAAGGAACCATTATTTTAAGCATACTTGCAACCTGAACCAACAGAAGTAAATTCAACCTTAACCATTTGAATATGTAATAGGTAGTCAAGAAAAGAAAAAAGAAACTATAGAGATATGACGAATTAAGAGTTAAATCATTAACAAATAAAAGAAATACTATTGAAAAGAATAGAGGTGAAATGAATAATTTAATGAAAAGAAAACCAATTAAACAAAGATCCAACCAAAAAAGGAAACAGTGCTCAAGAAACATTCACATTAACCTAACCTTACTATTGACCAAGACAAGAAAGGAGATGTCGAAGGATAAATACAGCCAAGATCCAATGATTTTCAAAGTTTCTCTTCAACTTTATTAATGTGATGGTTTACATATTGATCGAGCACTTTCTTCAAGTTGAATCTAACGATTCTCTCATCTTTGTGTTCATAATTCATTCAGTATTTCTGCTTCTTTCGATAAAGAAGTTCCATCTATATTGGTCTCCTTATTTATGTTACTCATTATACCATGGTGATAGAGGCTATAGAACTGGGTTGTTCATTGGTAGCTATTTTTAACACAAAAACACGAACTATTTAATGTCTTTTATCTCCTTACAATTACTCTTGCTTCTATAGAAATCAGGAATATGACCACCATGAGGATGTTGAAAAGTAACTAGGTTCGGTCTTCATAATGACATGTATAATAGTGATTTTATGTAATTGATGAAAAGAAGAAAAATAAAAGTATTATTGTAGTGCTTGTCTCATGGGTTTCATGAGCAAGGAATTTTATGTTAGTGATGGCTCCCATTGTGAGCCTCTAGGATTTATCATCTAGTCATAAAAGTAATTTGAGTCTATGTCATGTATGAAGGACCCTTCTTGGGCATATTACACTTGTGTATGAGTCAATAGAAATGTCAAGTATCCCTCCAAGACCAAGCACAAGCATTAACCTCAAGTCGGCTTCAAAAGTGGAAGTAATTATCTCTCCAATGGACATGTCGGCTCAGCTTGATATCGAGTCGGCTTATTACCTTGGGAAACAACTATATATAGTGCAGTGCATCTTCATTTCAGGACAGATTTTCACAGATCACAGTCTGAAGTGCAAGGGTCATTTAGGGAGTCGAGTTATCAGTGAGGAAGGAAGAAAGGGCAGGAAGGAAGTTTGCGTTGATTTGGGACTGTTTTGTTGGGCCATCTTACCTCCACACACGAAATTGCAGCCCTGTACATTGCAACAGAGAAGGCCGAGGAAAGGTGAAAGTATATTGCAGCAGTGAAAACAGAGGAAAGGTGAAAGTCTATGGAAGCAGTAAAGGCCGAGAAGAGGAGAAGTCCATTGCAGCAGTGAAGGCCGAAGTCTGTTGCAGCAGTGGTGCAGTCCTCCTAGGGAGCTGAAGTGGAAGAAGGCTGAAAGTCTAAAGCAAGCCAAGATTGAAGAAGAAGTCGAGAAGGAGGAAGGAGTAGAAGGTGGACTATCGTTGACAAAGGTGCTTTGTGTCTTGGTCTTGGAGAGGCAAATAGGTCAAGGGTCTTGGTCTTGGTATTCGTCAATTGGAATCTCTATAAGAAGAAGAATTTGTTCATGTTTTCCTCTCAAAGAGCGAGAAGTTTTGGCCCTGGCTGATAGCCTATATTTTGTGTCTCTTGTCTCTTTATGGTTTATGGATTCGTAGTTGTTTGATGAAGAAGAACACTAATAATCTAAGTAAAAGAAGATCCTAATCTAAAGAAGTAAAAAACACTCACAAGCAATTACTAATAGAAGAGAAATCACATAATTACTATGCCCTAAATTTCTCAACAAAGGACACCATCACCAATGCATTTTGTTGCAAATTGATCCAAGATTGTATTGCATTCCCTTGTGCCATTTTCACTTCACTGCAAAACAAGGCTTGTTGTACTTGGAAGACAACCTTTTTTTGCATCGTAACATTCAATAAACTGTTACTAGGAGACATTGATACTTACATCCTATGTTGCAAGAAAATTCTAGTACATGCCCATCAATGATAGCCCGAGTGATCGGGACAAATGATGTTAATGTTTCTCACCTCAGTTTGAATCCTAACTAAACCATCCAGTACGGTTTGCGGGCTATCAAATCAATCCAAGGGGTTAAAGTGGCAGCAATGCAACATGATCTCTGGTGTTGCGGATGATAATGTGCTCTAGTTACTGATCCCCCTTTAACTGAAAAAAGGACTTAGTTATGGCAATTTCTAGAGGGCCATACCAAGCTCATTTTTGTTCATAAACGCAAAACTGCATAGCTGTCCAATACCTATCTTGAGTTCTGGTTGTTAAGGGTCGAGTTTACCACAAACCTCTTTGTACATGGTCGGTCAGAATATTTGTTTGGTTGTATTTGTGTATACACATTGTTGCTTGTGTCATATATACCAGTGTTTTCAGAAACGGCCGGGTCAACTCCAACCCGGCCGAGTTGGTCCGGGTCATTAGCCTGGGCATTGAAACGGTGGCCAACCCGGTTCGGCAGGCCGAGTCAGCAATGACTCGGCCGAGTCACTCAATGACTCGGCCGAGTCATTGTTGA
>APFE031469906.1:62628-99797 GCA_000404065.3 Pinus taeda
AAACCAATATTTTTCCATCAACAAAAGCAACTCTTTCCCCTTTATCTTCTAAACAAATAATAGAAAACAAATTCTTTTTCAAACTTGGAATATATAGAATGTTGTTGAGGTTCAGCATCGATCCATTTTCCAGCTTCAACAATTTTGATCCCAGGCTCTAACAACATAGCTTTTGTTGTCACCCAACTCCACTACATGAGAAGATGGCTCCTTTGATAGTATATGAAGTTGTTTACTTTCTCCTGTCATGTGTCTTGGTGCTCCACTATCAATGATCCATGCATTGTCATCATTAAGAGAACCTGTCAGAGCAGCCAAGTATCCTTGACTTTTGACCTTGTTGAATAAATAATGGATGAACTTCTTGATCCAGCTTCTCGCAATGTTGATACCCATTCTTATGTAGTTCATCAAAGAGGGAGAATCCATGCCAACAAAGCAATCTTCAACTTTTCCTGACCTTAGCTCTGATACCATGTTGGAAAATCAATGCAAATAGATTAGGGTTTGATTCTCGTTACTTGATAATTACTTGTGAGTTATGTTGGCTTCTTTTACTTCTTTATTATCTTATCTTTCATCAAGCAATTACCATATTATGTATGTATGAAGATCACAAAACAAGAGACACAAGATGTAGGCACTATGCCAGGGAAAAACCCCCCTCGAGGGGAAAACCCAGTCAAAAACTCTCTTCCTTTCAATAGTATTCTTTAAGACTTTTCACCCTAGGCAAAGACCAAACCTTCCCTCCACACCAAGTCAGCCTCCCAGATCTTCGGCCTCTTTCCAGCAACACTTCCTTCCCAGCAACTTCGACTATGTAGCAGCTTTCGGCATCAGGCAACAACAAAACGTGGAAGACTTCGATCTCCGAAATTAGGCCACAAACCAAAGAGAGAGAGACTCCAAAATTTTGATTTTATTCTTCTCCTTAAACTTGACCCAACTCACATTTCATTTTGTTTCCGTAGACCCACTACGCACTTCTCCAGCTTCCTTACGGATATCGAACTAGCTTGAGATGAGATGCTCCAAATGAATTCGACTTGCTTCTATTTATAGGCTCCAAGTGAGGTCGAATTGGTGTCCTTAGGCCGACTTGGTGTGTAGGTTACATAAATTATATTTGACTCAATAGTAAACATTTTTACATGATTCAAAAGCCCAAGAATGGTCTCTTTAAATGTACAATGACTCTATAGACTCAATATTAATCCTAGGAGTCCAAATGGGGAATTTGACTAATATAATGATGACCCAAGCATGAAACCCATGCTTTAATAGGTCATTGATACAATAATAAAAATTGTTTTCTTTATTCTTTTGACAAGTACATTTTATGATGACTCAAATACATTAATGAAGACAGAACCTAGTTACATTTTCCAACACATCCTTGTACAAAATGGAGAGACAATATTTAGCAATGTTATGGTGGAGGTGGGATCCATATAAATTTAGGATTATATATATTGAGGAAGTCATATTCCTACATTTACATGTATATCCAAAATCAAGGGGCAGCAATTAAGAGGCAACAGTAATCATAATAAACATTATTATATTAGTAAGCAAGCACATCAATTTATCTTAAGATTAAAGAGGGCCACTCTAAAATAGCATTGTTATCTTGGTACTATCAAGAAGCTGTTTTGTGTCAAATACAGTTTCATTTAAATTAAAAATTCATCATAAAAATAAATAGGGTTATCTCAATTGGTTCAAATGGATTGTTTCAACTTTCAAGGCACCACTCCAAGGTCTCTTGTTCTAATATAGCTGGGGTTCAAGTCCCACTGAGTCCCATTGGATTGCTAGCTGCTATCATCGCCAACAGTTGAGCCAACCTCTATTTGGATATTTGAAGGAAGATGGGGGGGAACCTGCAAGTTTTTCCTTGAAAAGAAATATATAATCCCTCCATATGTTTGTGAACATTGTAATAATTAAACATCCCAAATATCATTATGTGCTGGTACAAAATTTACCATGTACTTACCTCACAATGTAGTTGGCTAAATTATGCACCAAAGAAGGAACCATTATTTTAAGCATACTTGCAACCTGAACCAACAGAAGTAAATTCAACCTTAACCATTTGAATATGTAATAGGTAGTCAAGAAAAGAAAAAAGAAACTATAGAGATATGACGAATTAAGAGTTAAATCATTAACAAATAAAAGAAATACTATTGAAAAGAATAGAGGTGAAATGAATAATTTAATGAAAAGAAAACCAATTAAACAAAGATCCAACCAAAAAAGGAAACAGTGCTCAAGAAACATTCACATTAACCTAACCTTACTATTGACCAAGACAAGAAAGGAGATGTCGAAGGATAAATACAGCCAAGATCCAATGATTTTCAAAGTTTCTCTTCAACTTTATTAATGTGATGGTTTACATATTGATCGAGCACTTTCTTCAAGTTGAATCTAACGATTCTCTCATCTTTGTGTTCATAATTCATTCAGTATTTCTGCTTCTTTCGATAAAGAAGTTCCATCTATATTGGTCTCCTTATTTATGTTACTCATTATACCATGGTGATAGAGGCTATAGAACTGGGTTGTTCATTGGTAGCTATTTTTAACACAAAAACACGAACTATTTAATGTCTTTTATCTCCTTACAATTACTCTTGCTTCTATAGAAATCAGGAATATGACCACCATGAGGATGTTGAAAAGTAACTAGGTTCGGTCTTCATAATGACATGTATAATAGTGATTTTATGTAATTGATGAAAAGAAGAAAAATAAAAGTATTATTGTAGTGCTTGTCTCATGGGTTTCATGAGCAAGGAATTTTATGTTAGTGATGGCTCCCATTGTGAGCCTCTAGGATTTATCATCTAGTCATAAAAGTAATTTGAGTCTATGTCATGTATGAAGGACCCTTCTTGGGCATATTACACTTGTGTATGAGTCAATAGAAATGTCAAGTATCCCTCCAAGACCAAGCACAAGCATTAACCTCAAGTCGGCTTCAAAAGTGGAAGTAATTATCTCTCCAATGGACATGTCGGCTCAGCTTGATATCGAGTCGGCTTATTACCTTGGGAAACAACTATATATAGTGCAGTGCATCTTCATTTCAGGACAGATTTTCACAGATCACAGTCTGAAGTGCAAGGGTCATTTAGGGAGTCGAGTTATCAGTGAGGAAGGAAGAAAGGGCAGGAAGGAAGTTTGCGTTGATTTGGGACTGTTTTGTTGGGCCATCTTACCTCCACACACGAAATTGCAGCCCTGTACATTGCAACAGAGAAGGCCGAGGAAAGGTGAAAGTATATTGCAGCAGTGAAAACAGAGGAAAGGTGAAAGTCTATGGAAGCAGTAAAGGCCGAGAAGAGGAGAAGTCCATTGCAGCAGTGAAGGCCGAAGTCTGTTGCAGCAGTGGTGCAGTCCTCCTAGGGAGCTGAAGTGGAAGAAGGCTGAAAGTCTAAAGCAAGCCAAGATTGAAGAAGAAGTCGAGAAGGAGGAAGGAGTAGAAGGTGGACTATCGTTGACAAAGGTGCTTTGTGTCTTGGTCTTGGAGAGGCAAATAGGTCAAGGGTCTTGGTCTTGGTATTCGTCAATTGGAATCTCTATAAGAAGAAGAATTTGTTCATGTTTTCCTCTCAAAGAGCGAGAAGTTTTGGCCCTGGCTGATAGCCTATATTTTGTGTCTCTTGTCTCTTTATGGTTTATGGATTCGTAGTTGTTTGATGAAGAAGAACACTAATAATCTAAGTAAAAGAAGATCCTAATCTAAAGAAGTAAAAAACACTCACAAGCAATTACTAATAGAAGAGAAATCACATAATTACTATGCCCTAAATTTCTCAACAAAGGACACCATCACCAATGCATTTTGTTGCAAATTGATCCAAGATTGTATTGCATTCCCTTGTGCCATTTTCACTTCACTGCAAAACAAGGCTTGTTGTACTTGGAAGACAACCTTTTTTTGCATCGTAACATTCAATAAACTGTTACTAGGAGACATTGATACTTACATCCTATGTTGCAAGAAAATTCTAGTACATGCCCATCAATGATAGCCCGAGTGATCGGGACAAATGATGTTAATGTTTCTCACCTCAGTTTGAATCCTAACTAAACCATCCAGTACGGTTTGCGGGCTATCAAATCAATCCAAGGGGTTAAAGTGGCAGCAATGCAACATGATCTCTGGTGTTGCGGATGATAATGTGCTCTAGTTACTGATCCCCCTTTAACTGAAAAAAGGACTTAGTTATGGCAATTTCTAGAGGGCCATACCAAGCTCATTTTTGTTCATAAACGCAAAACTGCATAGCTGTCCAATACCTATCTTGAGTTCTGGTTGTTAAGGGTCGAGTTTACCACAAACCTCTTTGTACATGGTCGGTCAGAATATTTGTTTGGTTGTATTTGTGTATACACATTGTTGCTTGTGTCATATATACCGCTAGGTTATTGTTAAGTAGAACTATTATGACAGAGTGGAGTTGTAGAGAGGTTATCACAAAAAGTTGCATCTTTTAATTCAACCAATTATTGTGTACCATCAGTCAAGGTCTATGAATTGAGTCAGCTAGTCACGATTGTACACTCTTCGACGTACTTGTCATTATTAAGCTAAACATGGAGAAGACCTTCAAAACTACCCTTAATAAATTTGCAGCAAAAAATTAACAGATCCCTTTCCAACAGGATACTTACCTTGCTATAGCAAGACCTACAACAGAAAGAACATGAGTTGAGACACAATATCTTTAAACTTGGATCAGATTTAAAAAACATGATGGTCACATGGAAGATTCTTTTCAAACTTGATAAACGAGATGCACTCCCTTCCAAAGTGAGACAGTTAGTAAGGAAGAAACTAATTTGGGCTCTAAAACCGACCATGCTTGCTCTCATACAACACAAGTTCTTGGAGGAACCTTGTGAAGGGGATAGACTTCCATTTGCATCTTGTCTCAGTAACATCATGAGACTAACCACCCCTATAGCTCCTTACAATGATGATGTTATGAGGAGAGTTTTCAGACTGATACCAGAGACTTTTTAGGACTTGGACGGCAGTGGAAGCTCTACATTTGGAAAGAAGCTTGAGATTTTATGAGGCATGGCCATGGTCAGAAAATATGAAATCATGTTTGATCTGGAGTGTGATGGCTTGATTCATTAGATATTCCAATGCTTCTTTAGCATTAGGAAACATCATTCTGACAGGGTCATAACACATATGGAGTTCATTTTGTCTTCATGTATGGGAGGCCGTGATGCCATTTACAGGGAGTTGCATGCTAGATAGTTGAGCATTTGGAGAGAACAATTGGTCTCACCTGCTGCTTATGAACTAGCCGAAATATTGGTTGAGCAGAACATTGAACTGCTCAAAAGACAGTTGACTAGGGAGGAGTTGCTTCGGTTTGGTGGATCATGCAGCAAGAACGAGCTTAGGAGGAAGGGACTTTGCTTCATCTGTAGGGGACCTTGGAGAGCTGACCACTCATGCTTGAGTGACATTGAGGAGATGACAGAGGTAGAGCATGTGCAGCTTCCTTCTGACCTTCAAAGTCAGGATTCTTCTTTGGACAAGTCCATGGGTTCATACAAGGATGCCTCTAAGGAACATGAGTCATGTAGAGTTGTTGACAACAGGCCAGATTTATATGATAAGCAGTCAGTGGAGCGTGTGGGAGACATTCAGGACTGTGTGTCAACAATGATGAGTCAGCATGAGCAGCATATGGTGGAGCATGAATCCGCTGAGGAGAAGGATGCACTCAATATGCATGATGAGCCTTTTGGGGAGAGACAGTTGGAGGTTCATATTGAGCATGTGATGGAGGAGGATGGGCAGCCACCCTTGGGGTTGTGAAAATTCGAGGACCCAATCTCGTACTGCAGCAATTGATTATATTTCTCCTACTGAATCAAGTTATTTATAGTATTATACGATAAACATCGAAATAAATACAATTGTAGCCTTCAGAACTTAAATAATATGCGGAAACAGAACTGAGCAAGAAAGAAATAGCACACACAAGTGACACCATTGTTTTTGGACAAATGTCCCCGGAAAAACCCAATGTGGGATAATCAGTGCAGCAGCGAAGGGTTTGTATTATTTTGTAGTAATTTCTGAGTACAATTCTTCGGATGCCCAAACTGGCAATCCTATACAGAGATCTAATTGGACAAAAAGATAGTGAGATGATCTCACTCGGTCACTGGGAAATCCAGCACTGATCTGCATTGGAGATGAGCCTTTCCGTTGTCTCTGCACAGTACTGCATCAAACCCACGCAGTCACTGTGTCACTGTTGTTGGGACTGCGCTGCACCTACTTTCAATCCTCTGCTCGTTGGAAACTTCGGCCCTCTAGCCTCCCAGACTCACACCTCGGCTCTGGAACTACATCCTGACTATTCCCCAGCAGAAATACAAACTCCCACTAAAGCTCTGCATTGCCACAGCGTAGCTCTACGCTGCCTCTGCGTGGCCCAACGCTGCCTCTCTGGACTACTCTCTGCCCTCTCTGCCTTGCACTCTCCGGATCAGGAAAACTTCCTCCAGAAAATTATCCCTGCCCCTCAATGCAAGAATCTACTCGATGACCTCTCTGACTGCTTTGACTTCTCTCTCGAGAAATCAATCTCTTGATCCCATTCAATGTGTCTTCCAAATGCCCATCGAAGTCCTTCTTATAATCTTCTAGTTAAGTAATCAATAGCCCAGATCAAATTCTAATCAATGGCTCAGATCATATTGACTTGATCTCCATCTTTTGCTAGAAGATTCCCACCCAGTTTCATTAATACCCTTTAATTATTTTAATTTCCTAAGTATAGACTTAGGCATCCATGAAAAATAATTAATTATTTCAATAAAACTATCTCCGGGTGGAATTTCCCAAAACAATTTATGGGTATTCTGGAATACATGTATCCTAGCCTCCTTGCAAATTTTGAGGCTTAGAGCACATCCGATGCTAGCAAAAATCAACACTCCTTCTTAGCATAGAATGTACTCTAGTAATGCATCACCCTGACTCTATAACATCTCCCTCTGCACTGCTGATGTTTGACAGCTTTGCCCACCAACTACTACGCAAATGTTGCATATGTGTTGTTGTTGGCCTTGCCACTGCCAACATTGCATCTGCACTGCAACCCTCTCCAACTGTTGTTGTCACTGCAACAACAATGGAAAAGCATCCAGAATACTGAATCAAAGGTGTTCAGCGTGTTGCATCTGTTGCTGGAGTTCTGATTGTTGCTAGTCTTTGCGCTGACCCTCTAAAGTCTCTACGTTCCTGCTGACTCTGCACTATGCCAACTACACTATTGCCAACTCTGCGCTACTCAGAATCTGGCGCTCCTAGCTATTGCAACTCTCACACTGACACTCCTCTGCAACAACTGCACTAGTCCATCTTGCTACTTCCTGATATGGGCTCCCGTAGCAAGGTATTGATCAAAGAGGTGGATTCCTCAAGGATCCTACCCATCTACAATTCTTTCGAACTACAGTACTAGCTCACCCCACCTCTACCCTGGAGGTATCTGGCCAAAATCATGGCAAACTCCTCCTTGATCCTTGCAGTTGCAGTCTGTGGATCATGTTTCTCGTCCTTGTGCTTCTTCTTGAGAGGACACTGCGTAGAGTAGTGACCAAATTAACCACACCAGAAGCATTTGATCTTAGAGACGTCCTTCTTCCGCCTCCGCTGCTCCTGCTGCCCCTTTGATGTAAGGGTTGCATTCTCCTCCTCCTCCTTGGGCTTCGTCCCACTACTGTTGCTACCATCAATTTTACACTTGTCTAGTCTCACCTCATCTCTTCCTGTTGAAGAGCGGCCCACATCCCTTCCCAATCTGGTAATCTCTCTCTGCCCTGGATACTCTAGACATATATTTGTCATTCTTCTAAGACTGAATTCAAGAACAGACTCACCATCTCGATAGGCTGAGGCATTGATCCTAATGTTGCCAACTAATCTTGAACTTCCTGAAGCTTTAATAGGAACAGATCAATGCGTTCCCCCTTCTTCATCCTCGTGGATCTCATTTTCTCCTCCAAGTACATCTTTCGCTGCTTGGAAGATCCTTCATATAACGTATCCAAAGCATCCCACATCTCTTTGGCAATCCCTTTGCCCGCAATGTGACATACAACACGATCTCTCACTCCATCAAGGATCAATTGTTTGGCCTTCGTCATTTTAGCCTTGTACTTCTTGAGTGGATCTGCATCTGTAGGTTCAGCTACCACACTATCGGCATAGGCTTTAAGATTATGCTCATCTAGAAGGCAAGATATCCTAGCCTTCTAGATCACATAGTTGTATGCTCCGTCCAGTCGATCTTGATCTCTCAGTCCATTAGTTGCCATCTCTACCAACAAAAGTCGAATTGCTCCCTCTCTCCTCTGCGCAGCTGCTAGGCTCATTTACGCACTCCCTGCTGGAGTTAGTAAATCTACCCCTCGCTACTGCTACTCAGCAACTGAGAAATAAAATTCCTTGTCTCTGCATTCACTGAGGAAGAAATTCCCTCGAAAAGTGTCTTCTTCCTTCTTCTAACATTTTTTCTTCCCCAGCAAACGCTGCAGAAAATTGTGTTCCACCTTAAGACTGCTCTATGCTAAAGCTTTTGTTGCATTGCTTCCTCTGTCGCTGACAAATCTTGATCTGGAAATCTTACCTCTTTGTCAACTCACTCAAAGAGAGATCTTCCTTGAGAATCTTGTCGTCGTGGCCTGGACTGCTCAATCCCTCTGCGGATTCGATCTGTTGCCTATGCAGCACTTCAATCTCCCTCCTCTTAAATGCTCGGCTCTTCCGGTTTGCTCTCTTGCTTCACCTGCGCTATGATACCATGTGAAAAATCGGGGACCCGATCTACTACTGCAGCAACTGATTATATTTCTCCTACTAAATCAAGTTATTTACAGTATTATACGGTAAGCATTGAAATAAATACAATTGCAGCCTTCGCAACTTAAATAATATGCGAAAACAAGAACTAAGCAAGAAAGAAATAGCACACACAAGTGACACCGTTGTTTTTGAACAAATCTCCCCAAAAAATCCTAATGTGGGAAAAACAGTGCAGCAGTTGAGGGTTTCTAATATTATGTAGTAATTTCATAGTACAATTCTTCATATGCCCAAATTGGCAATCCTATACAGAGATCTAACTAGACAAAAAGATAGTGAGATGATCTCACCTTGTCACTGGGAAATCTGGCACTACTCTGCCTTAGATATGAGCCTCTACGTTATCTCTGCGCAGTAGAACATCACACGCACGGAGTTACTGAATCATTGCCATTGGGATTGCTCTACACCTCCTCTCGATCCTCTACTCGCTGGAAAACTTCGGCCCTCTAGTCTCCGGTCTCACACCACGGCTCCGGCACTAGATCCCGACTGTTCCCCAACAGAAATTCAAACTCCCTCTAAAGCTCTGCAGTGCCACCGCGTCTCTCTATGCTGCCTGTCCAGACTACTCTCTGCCCTCTCTACCTTTGCACTATCTGGATCATAAAAACTTCCTCTGAATAATTATCCCTGCCCCTCACTGCAAGAATCTACTCAATGATCTCTCTGGCTACTCTCCTGAGAAATCAATCTCTTGATCCCACTCGATGTGTCTTCCAAATGCCCATCGAAGTCCTTATAATCTTCTCGTTGAGTAATTCTAATAACGGCTCAGATCATATTGCCTTGATATCCGTCTTTTTCTAGAACATTCACACCCAATTTCATTAATACCCTTTAATTATTTTAATTTCCTAAGTTTAGACTTAGGCATCCATTAAAAATAATTAATTATTTCAATAAAACTATCTCTAGGTGGAATTTCCCAAACAATTTTTGTGTATTCTAGAATACAAGTGTCCTAGCCTCGCTGCAAATTTTGATGTTTAGAGCACATATGATGCTACCAGAAATCAACACTCCCTCTTAGTGAGGAATGTGCTCTAGTAATGCAAATTGTTGAAGCATCACCCTAACTCTGTAACATCTCCCTCTGCGCCACTGATGTCTGACATCTCTACCCACCAACTACTGCACAAATGCTCCATCTGTGTTGTTGATGGCCCTATCACTGCCAACACTGCATTTGCACTATCAATGTTGCAACAGCAACGGAAAAGCATGCAAAACATTGAACCAAAGGTGTTCAACGTGATGCTTGTGTTACTGGAGTTCTGGCTGCTGCTAGTCTCTGCGCTGACCCTCTGAAGTCTCTGTGTTCCTGCTGACTCTGCACTACGCCAACTGCACTACTGCCAACTCTGCTCTGCACTGCTCAAACTTTGTCGCTCCTAGCTACTGCAACTGTCACTCCGACACTCCTCTACACCAACTGACACTGGGCCATCCTGCTATTTCCTGATATGGGCTCCCGTAGCAAGGTATTGATCAAAGAGGTGGATTCCTCAAGGATCTTGCCCATCTACAGTTCTTTCGAACTATAGTACTAGATCACCCCATCTCTCCCATGGAGCTATCTGAGAAATCATGGCAAACTCCTCCTCCTCAATCCTTGAGGTTGCAACATGTGGATCATGTTTCTCGTCCTTGTGCTTCTTCTTGAGAGGACACTGCGTAACGTAGTGACTAAATTCACCACACCAGAAACATTTGATCTTAGAGATGTCCTCCTTCCGCCTCCGCTACTCCTATTGCCCCTTTGATGCAAGGGCTGCATTCTCCTCCTTCTTGGGCTCCGTCCCACTGCTGTTGTTGCCACCTAGTTTGCACTTGACTAAGTCTCACCTCATCTCTTCAAGTTGAAGAGCGGCCCACATCCCTTCCCAGTCCGGCAATCTCTCTTTGCCCTTGATACTCAAGAGTCAAGACATATATTTGTCATTCTTCTGAGACTGAATTCAGGAACAGACTCACCATCTCGGTAGGCTGAGGCATTGATCCTAATGCTGCCAACTAATCTCGAACTTCCTGAAGCTTTAATAGGAACGGATCAATGCATTCCCCCTTCGTCATCCTCGTGGATCTCATTTTCTCCTCCAAGTACATCTTTCGCTGCTTGGAAGATCCTTCATATAACGTAGCCAAAGCATCCCACGTCTCTTTGGCAATCCCTTTGCCAGCAATGAGACATACAACACGATCTCTCACTCCATTAAGGATCAATTGCTTGGCCTTCGCCATTTTAGCCTTGTACTTCTTGAGTGGATCTGCATCTGTAGGTTCAGCTACCACACTATCGACATAGGCTTTAAGATTATGCTCATCTAGAAGGCAAGATATCCTAGCCTTCTAGATCACATAGTTGTATGCTTCGTCCAATCGATCTTGATCTCTCAGCCCATTAGTTGCCATCTCTACCAACAAAATTCGAACTACTCCCTCTCTCCTCTGCGCAGCTACTAGGCTCATTTACGCACTCCCTGCTGGAGTTAGTAGATCTACTCCTCGCTATTGCTGATCAGCAACTGAGAAATAGAATTCCTTGGCTCGAAATTCACTGAAGAAGAAATTCCCTCGAAAAGTGTCTTCTTCCTTCTTCTGACATTTCTTCTACCCCAACAAACGCTGCAGAAAACTACACCCAACCTGAAGACTACTCTGCGCTGAAACTTTTGTTGCATTGCTCCCTCTGCTACTAACAAATCTCGATCTGGAAATCTTACCTCTCTGTCAACTCACTCAACGAGAGATCTTCCTTGAGAATCTTGCCCTCTTGGCATGGACTGCTCAATCCCTTTGGGGATTCGATTTGTTGTCTACACAGCAGTTCGATATCCCTCCTCTTCAACATTCGACTCTTCTGGTCTGCTCTCTTGCTTCACCTATGCTCCGATACCATGTGAAAAATCGAGTACTTGATCTCCTACTGCAGCAGTTGATTATATTTCTCCTACTAAATCAAGCTATTTACAATATTATACAGTAAACATTGAAATAAATACAATTGCACCCTTCACAACATAAATAATATGTGGAAACAAGGACTAAGTAAGAAAGAAATAGCACACACAAGTGACATCGTTGCTTTTGGACAAATCTGCCCGAAAAAACCTAACGTGGGGAAACCAATGCAGCAGCAGAAGGTTTGTATTATTATGCAGTAATTTCTGAGTACAATTCTTCAGATGCCCAAACTGGCAATCCTATACACAGATCTAACTGGACAAAAAGATAGTGAGATGATCTCGCCCTGTCACTGGAAAATTCGACATTGATCTGCATTGGAGATGAGCCTCTACATTGTACTGCGTCACACCCATGCAGTTACTATGTCACTGTTGTTGTGACTGCACTACACCTCCTCTCAATCCTCTGCTCGCTAGAAACTTTGGCCCTTTAGCCTCCCAGTCTCACACCCTGGCTTTGACACTACATCCCAATTGTTCCCCAATAGAAATAAGGGCTCCCTCTGAAGCTCTGCATTGCCACAGCGTAACTCTACGCTGCCTCTGTGTGGCCCAACATTGCCTCTTCGAACTACTCTCTGCCCTCTCTACCTTGCACTCAACAGATCAAGAAAACTTCCTCTGGAAAATTATCCTGGCCCCTCACTGCAAGAATCTACCCGATGATCTCTCAGGCTACTCTGTGTTGCTCTTTTATGAAATCGATCTCTTGATCCCACTCGATGTGTCCTCCAAATACCCATCGAAGTCCTTATAATCTTCTCATTGAGTAATCAACTGCCCAGATTAAATTCTAAACAATGGCTTAGATCATATTGACTTGATCTCCATCCTTTTCTAGAAGATTCACAACCAATTTCATTAATACCCTTTAATTATTTTAATTTCCTAAGTTTAGACTTAGGCAGTGTTGATAATATCGCCGAAATATTGGCGATATTCGGAAATATCGCGATATTTTCGGCGAGCCGATATATCGCCGACAAAATATCGCGATATTTTCGACTTTTGAAAATATCGCGCGATTTCCGAAATATCGCCGATATTTCGGAAAATATCGCGCGACGATCGAAAATATCGCCCGGTGACTAAAAAATTTATGCATGGCCTATAAAAATCTGATTTTGGTTTTTTTTCATATCATTTTCATTTCTCATTGTTGGAGAAGGAAGGGGAGAGCTATGTGGTTGCTGCCAAGGAGGGTTTGAGCATTCTAGGCCCTAGTATTGATATGCTACTCATGGTAATGTTAAATTCTTAAAGTAAAAGTGACATTCTCCTTAATCTTCAATGAAATGACTCAGGATGTTTGAGAGTGGTTCCGGCCTCATTGGATTTCATATGGAGAAAGTAGAATTTTAGATTTCATTCAAAATGCAACAGACTTATCAGTTTTTTAGGATTTCAGGGTTGGGAGATTGTAATGTTTCCAGGTGACACCACCTGCCCGGGGTACCCTTGCCACCAGTAGAGGACGTGGTCTACCTCCTATAGCTCCTACTTCTAGTTCTTCAGCGTCTAGAGCATAGAAAACTCCACTGCCAACTCCACCAGCACCAGCGTCTACATCTAGAGGGAAAGGGAAAGCTGTGGCATTTTGTCGCGAGAGGGGCAGAGGAAATCAATAGGATTAGACTTTAGTTATTTTCTTATGTGCTTGTAAGTTGTACATGAACACTGAACATTGAATATTCAAGAATCAAGACCAAGCATATCACATTCTAATTTCTAAATAGTAAATTTTGATTCTATTTATTTTTTTTAAGTGAACTATGAACTTTGAGAAGTAATTATATTTTAATTTGATAAGATAAGTTGCAACCTGCAATTTAATATGGATAAAAAACTATATTTCGGTATATATATATATAAAACGTGTCCCCCGTGTCTTGCTTCCAGGTCATTGCGTTTCGTATTGAATACTCGTATTTACGTGTCCTCCGTGTCTCGTGTCCTCGTGTCATGTGACTTAGCTTAGACAATATTGATGTATTGTCTCTGTGGAGGGTGGAGTTTGAGGAGCCCCTCTTGGAGGAATCACCTTCATGGTTAGACCCAGTGGCAGATGATCCATTAGAGCAGGGGCAGCAAGAGGAGGACTCGGAGTCAGAGGAGCAGCAGCACTTAGAGGAGGAGCAGGAGGAGGAGGACACTGCGGGAGCATCAGCATCAACACCATCTACTATAGATATAGGAGAGCATAGCTCCATGCCTACCACTCATTATTTGACATTAGGTGCAGAGGCAGAGTCAGGGCCTTCTACTACTAGGGGCAGGTCTGGCAAACAGCGCATGATGTTTTCCCGTAAAAGGGGGAGAGGGCAGTAGCTAGATAGCTGCTAGTTTTATTTGTTATGCTACATGTAACTCATGATGATGAGATACTTTTATATATGTGATGTTATTTTGTATTGGTTCTCCACATTTGAGTCCTTGAATGGACAATTATCAGGGATCAGCGGGATTTGGTATTGCCTTTGATATATCATTTCTATTTGACATCATATATATCAGTGTTTTCTTCATATTTATGTGCCAATGTGTTTATTTCATGTTGTTATTGCTTTATATGTTTAAAAATATGAAAAAAATGAATATATTATGCATTTTTTATGCTTGCCGATATTTTCGCCAATATTGCCGATATGATATTTTCTGGACCCTCGTCGATATTTTCCCGATACCGATATTTTCAACACTGATTTAAAGTACTATAGGTGAGTCAAATAGTCAAAAGAAAAAGCTTGAAGACCTTAAGGGCATGTTACTATAGGTATACATATGTATTATAGTCAAAGAAGTCACCTCCAAGCAAAGTCAAGTCTCCTCCAAGCATGTAACACCATCAAAGAAGCAATCCGAGCTATATATATGTCAAGTCGGCCTGCAGTCCTATAGTCGGCCTCAAGTTGGCCTAAAGGAGGGACAGTCTCTATATATAGAGGTTGTCCACTCCTCTAAACCGAACGCACTCACTCCTCTGAAATCAGCAAGCAAGAAAGACAAATATAAGGTGAAGAGAAAGTGAGAAAGAGAAGCCTCTAGTGCAGCGAAGCAAGGGAAAGTATAAGCAGAGGTTGGAGGCTGTCTTCTAGGATAAATACAGTCACATGTGCGAGAAGATGAAGGACAATCTGCAGTCATATCAGCAGTAAGATCACAGTCACATAACTTAGTTGGTTGGGCAATCTAAGTAGGCCTATAAGGCCCCTCACTCAAGCAAAGAAGGAAGAGGTCAACATCACAAGGAAAACAGTCACACGTGCAAAGGTGAGGAGGCTGTCTCTGCTGTCATAACAACCCTCCCATTACAGTCATACAAGTTCATTGGTTGGTGAAGAGAAGGAAGGGATCATCATGAGGAAAGGGTCTCATCAAGGAATCTCTTCTAGAGCAAGTGCAACAAGATCTAACAACAGGTGTAAGGAGGACGAGGTGCCGGAAGAAGGAAGTGCCAGGAAACAAAGTGCAGAAAGGAGGAAGGACTTTACTTGTGCTTGGAGGACATTCTAGTCAAGGGTCTAGAGTTTGGCATTGATCAATAAGAAACTTCAATAAGAGAAACTTACTAAAGGGTTTTCCTCTCAAGAGAAGAGAGGTTTTGGCCTTGGCAGAAGCCCAACATCTTGTGTTCTTGTTCTTATGTTTTTTATAGCAGTTTGATGAAGTACACGTACATGCATTAATAAGAAGAAGAAGATTAAGCTAACAAGAAAAGTAAAAAGACTCCACAAATTGTTATCAAGTCAAGAAGAATCACACTACACCTATTTGCCCTAGATTCTTCAACAACCCTAACCCTCGATCTTTAGGGTTTGTGCGCAATCTAGGGCTGGAGTCTAGTAGGTTGATAAGTAATATATGAAACTCTTGGTCTATGGTTGACACTTGAAACCCCTAGGAATCCAACCTCTAATTTTCATGGTAACCTTAGATTGACAAACTCTATTTAAGGGCTTGGTATACTCCATTGTAAGATGCCCAAATTGGTTGGCTTGGCCAAAATGGCCAAGGTAGTAAAGATATCTTGATGCTGGTTTTCCCAGTTAAGGGTTTCTATAGTAAATTGTTTGTGTTCATGCTTGTTTGTTTTTCTTTGGCTCTCTTTTAATTGTAATAGTTTCAACAGAGTCCAAGCATGACCAACAATGCCTACTGCCTAGTGATCTCCTTACTGGATCGGGTTTGCTGTTCCCCCAAATGTGCAAAAGCAATTTAAGAATAATGCTTGTGGATTATTAGTGAATTTTTAGGGTTTGTGGGCAACTCATGTGAGCCACAACACTTTCCCATGCTTAAGGAAACTCATGCTAAGACAACAGTAATGTGTTTTCTTTGCCTTGTTTTTGTTTGGACAGATCATTTCCAGCATAGGGAAATAGTTCCTGACTCTTGTGAATCATTTTCCTCTACTGGAAATGATTCCACCCCTGCTGGAAAAGGATCCCTTCACAAGAAATGGTTCCAATTTTAGGAATCACCAAAATTCAAAGATTCCCTGGTTCCCTGAATCTGATCCAAACTGGGAATGGCAGCACCACCTCCTATAGGCAATTCTGGCAACTTGGCTCATCTTTTTGTTGCTTTTAACTCTGGTGTCTTGTGTCCTCTTGCCAAGTTGTTTCAAATAGTTCCAGTGCCCTTCTGATGAGCCTGTTTTGAAACAATTTTGTCTTGACTTGCCTTGAATTAATAACCAATTCCAGATTTATCCAACCAAGATCTGCAGATGTTATTTGACCTGGGCTGTAACAACATTTCATTGTGCTCATCTTGCAAATAGCCATGGCTCTTGTCCATCTATTATCCATGTGTCAGAGACCTAGAAACAATGATGGGGTGGTTGTCTCACTGGGATGTTATCCCCTCCACCTAGTATAGGCATCCTGTTGGAGTTTTGGATCCCGGGTCCAGTTTCCGGTGGTCTCCGGTTGTCTTGGTCCTAGGCTGAACTATGAGTTTCTGATATATGTGGCTAGCGGACTGTTGCATATATCTGGTGAGGTTCATCGTTTAGAAAAAGAACAAGAATTTCGTCACTTTTGTAATGTTTGTGTTTCAAGTTCTAACCAAAACTGTGGCTTTCTTAGTGCTCTATTTCATCAGGTGCCTTAGAGCACTAGTGTGTTTTTCATAGATAGAAGATATTCTGTTCCCTTTAATGGTTTTGGTTTTTTCAATCAAATGTAGTCTATATGAGTGTTAAGATTCAGGATAGCTCTAGCCATCTCCTTTTTTGGGATGTTGATGAAGCAAATGAGGAATCTTCTATAGTTTTAAAATTTTGTTTCTATGCATGGTTCTTGAAATCTTATGCTCTATGTTCTATGCACCCAATTTTGGGTGCTTTGTTTCTATGGTTGTACTTGCTCATTCATTTATGCTTATGGCACTTGTGGCTTCTGTCGATCATCCTGGAACAATTTGTGTCATTCTTGTGAGTTCTCTTAGCATCTGTGTGGCACGTACTTCACATTGTGGACAACATACGGATTAGGATATTTCATAATGTTTCCAATGTTTTCTGGCTTATTACTCTGATTTTGGGTGAGCTGCATTTTATTGTATTTATTTATAACCTCCGGTTTCATTTCTCTGTAAATCTTTAATCACCATTATTTTTACATTCTGCAGGTCCCTGGAATCCTTTTTACTCCAATCTGCCCACATTCTTTGTCATTTAGGCCTCTCATCCTACCAGAATATGTTACTGTTCGGGTGCAAGTCCCTTTCAAAAGTAGAGGACAAGCATGGGCCTCATTTGATGGTAAAGATAGGAAACAACTAAAAGCAGGAGATGCGCTTATTTGTAGCATGGCTCCATGGCCTGTGCCAACAGCATGTGAGGTGGACTCCACACATGACTTTTTGCGCAGTGTTCGTGAAGGTCTACATTGGAATGTGAGGAAAAGTCAGTCGTTTGATGGGCTCAGGGATACGTAAGTTGTTGCATTTGCATAAATGGCTAATAATTTGGCATTGCCTCCTAACCATTAAAAGTATAACATGAACCTATCTTTACTGTTATTTATTCTCATTTAATAGCAAAATCATTTAAGTTCTGTTTATATTAGTCTGTTTTTCTGAACTGCAAATGTACTACTTCACGTGTGCTTTATGATATTAGGGTTCCAAGAAAGCCACAGATTGTAGCTTACTGAATTGTCAATATATTGAAACTGTAATGGCTATTAAAGTATTTAAGCATTCAATATTTATCATCCCTTGTGTTTTTGGGGCTTTCTAGTCTTGAGTGATGCTGGAATTTACAGTCATCCAAAAGCATTGGTTGGAAGTGCAAATAATGACGAAAAAATTAGTTTAAAGTCAATTGTTAACATAGTTAAACATTTGTAATGGGCAATTGATAGGGATGAAGAATTCCCTTTTCATGAATTTTATTAGAATGGCTTCCATCACTTTGCAATGTGATGAAAGCTGCAAGGTACAACTATTCGAATCGAGCATGTTAGAACAAAATCCTAATGTATGTAGTAAACTCATCTCTCTATACCCTTGTTGAAATTCTATATATTAATATTGGTTGATTGCATTCATTTGGTTTCCCTAACTATAGCTATTCTAGTTTGCTGGGTTGTGGTCTAGTGGTTGAAACTTGAAACAGGGTATTGCCATGATGATGATCCATGTTCAAACCCCAACCAACATAGAGCCCTTGAAATCAAGTTGTGTGAGTTTAATGGTGGTTTATATGTAACATTGTTCAAAAAATAGTATAGCCATTCTAATTTTAATGAAAAGTTGTGGAATCTTCAGTAGTAGATGCCTCACATTCGTTAAATTTGTAATGGAATTGATAAATGTTTGAAACTTTTAAGAGAAAAAAATGATTCTCTATGATAATAATTTTCAAAACGTTTTGAAAGGAAAAACCCACTGCATAAAATTTGATTCAACTGAACGCAAACTGGTAGTACTTTTGAAATTTCTGGCTTCTATCATGTTTATTCATAACTTAAATGATATAAATTTGTGTACATGGATTTTTGTGGGAGTTATCATTTGGATTTGTTGTTTAACTCATGGATCTATATCTTACAATTATGCCATCTTTCTGTAAGTGTCATATCGCGAGATTACTTAAGAAATCAACTACCTCCAAAACTTTGTATTTATGTTGGTGTCTCCTTTGAAATGGAAGTTGAAAAAAAAGTGTTCTAAGAATATACATTCTATTGGCTAAATTTTGAGTTTGGAATTTCGAAAGTAAATACACAAAAACACATCGTTTCATGCATCCTTTTGAGAAATACATATTATAGAATCTCTTTGGCTAAGCTATTGCACTATGAGGGACTTATCTCTGTGGTCAAAGTCATCTAGGATTTGCACCTAGCCTTGTTCACATTGTAATACCACAATTTTGACCCCTGGCATATATTAAAATTAAATTATGTGTGTGTGTGTGTGTCTCGTAAATAGGTTAACATGGATCCCTAGTGCAGAGTTTAAGGCCAACTCTCAACTATTGAATGGCTAGGCATGTATGATGTAAATATATGTATATGGACTGTGTGTTCGGCTTGCCATGCACTAAATTAATGTAAATATCAATGCTAAATATTATATATATATATATATATATATATATATATATATTATATATATATATATTTGGTCCAAGATGGCTTCCAAGAGCACGAGAGACTATAATTCCACTATAGGGGAAAAGGAAATGAGGGCGGTGGGAAAATAAATCCTATGTTGCCATTGTCAACCTTAGAACTCATGTTTTTATGGCATATGCCTTAAGCAAACCATCCATCTTTCTTTGAAATATCAACCAATCATTAAATAGATGGATGTAAGAGTTTTGTGGGAAAAAAAATTCACATAGTTATAGAAGCACGGATTGAGTACAATCACAATGAAAGTGTAAGAGTCTTACATTACCCTAGTTAGAAGTTAAGTTATGCATCATTTATCACCTATCCTTCAGATGCCTTTCGATTTATCTTTCATTTCAACACTCACATGAACTCCCTACATGGTCCATGTTGTGTTCTCCATTGCAAAATAAAACATAACAAATGAAAAAGGGAAGAAGACAACTTACTAATATGGAAATTAACCAAATTTGGCACCAAGAAAAGGGAAATTGCAAACTAGAAAAGAAATAGAATTAATTGTAAAGGAGCATAGAGGTTGGGAAATATGGAGTTCATCACCCATTGTTCATTATCTACCTTTTGGATGCTTGAAAGTCAAGTATGTTCTTGTAGGAAATTCTCATAAAGTGGACAAATTAGGTTCTTTTTGTCTAGAATAGAGGGAAGAATATCTTGGAGGGACTATTGGGGCAATGAAAGAGAATTTTTTGGATCTTAAAGGTCAAAGAAGATGCTTATAAGGATTTTTGGTGAGCATATTGGCTTAGCATGAGAGTAGATGGGTAGCATTGGGAAACATAGAAGTCTATAGCTTGGTTCATTTACCTTGCCATCATCATAACCCAACTTAGGAATGGTATTTGTGTTGATGCCAATAGTTGGGTATAAAATTACTCTTATGTAGCAAGTACCTTAAACAAACTTTTGTTAAAGATAAGTCTTCTTTCATTTTTTATGAATATGCAAAATTATTGTTATGTTTTGTTATATAAAATTTATGTTTTATGCATGTTGTTTATATTTATTTTTTGCTTTGTTAATGAGCATTTGGTTGCCATAAAATTTTCTGAATCCATGCTAGTTTAGTTATGTTGCATTTATTTATTTGCATTGTGCATGGATTTATTTTCATTTTTGTCCTTTTTGGTAAGTTCTCTTTGTGGGTATTTTGAAAAAAAATATCCTTGAGGGATGGAGTTTGAGATTCCTATCTGGGGCTACCTATGCCATGGTTGGGAGCGATGGTCAGACACACCACATGCACCCACTTGGGAGGTTTTGAACCAAAGTCTCTACATTAATACAAATTTGATCAAGTCATTGCTTAACACTAGATCACACTCCATGTCCATTTTTTCATGTAATTTCAATTTATTTACTTGTAGATTTACAAAAGTATTAAGTTACACTCCCAATTAGTATTCATACTTAATACTTTAGTAAACCTATAGGAGAGATAAACAAAAAATACATGAAAAACATGTTTCTATGTTTATCCCTCTAAATACTCAACATGCATCTATTTTTAAATTTAGGGCATTCATGTTGCATTTTATAGTAAAGATGGAATATAGAGAAACTCTTTCATTTTAACTTCCTTATTATCAAATTTTGTTAAAATTGGCAACTGTGGCCAAATTCCACCTTGGAACAAATCATTTAATGGAGATGATGATTGCATTGGATTCTTGTTTTTTAGAGGTCCAAGATTGATATAAAGATCATGTCATTTGGACAAGCAGAAGTGTGATTTTGAATTTATGACCACACATGTGCAAATTGTTCAAGTCAGCCTCAGTGTAATGTAGGCACAAGAAGCCTAATGGGTGTGTCTCTTCACCCACAACAAAGTGTATAAATAGAAGAGACCTCACACCTCATTGGACATCCATCACTCACACATTCTTCTCTCTTCATTGGATTGGTTCATATAGTTTGGGCAGCGTCTCTCTCTCTCAGACGTGTGGCAAGGAGGATGATTTTCTGGGCAAAATATTACAAGCTAAATTTCAAACTTTAGGACCAGCATTGATTGAGGAGACTTTCACTTGTTTTGACTGCAGTTTTGAGGGCATAATTTAAGTTTCTTTAGGCTTCATTGTATGACACATAAATCGAGGATTTTGGAGTTGTTTGACTTGTATTGATCGTAGGCATGTTTGATTGCATAACTGACTGCAAGTTGACTGAGTTTGACCAGAGTTTTGTGATTATTTTGGGTTGACTTTGACCATTGTTGGAGGCCGAATTTGACTGCCTTTGACCAAGCTTCAAAGGAGGTGTTTTACTATTGTTTTGACTAAAGTTGACTTTTTGGTTAGCGCTGAAATTTGATTGTAGTTGACTACGAAATTTGACAAACATGATTTGAATTGGTATTGAGCTATTCTATTTGACTTTTGTACTCTCTCTGTGCAAAACTATTGAATAATAATAAGAAGATTTGATCAAAGGGTTTTCCCCACATTGGGGTTTTTCCCTCGCATCCGACAAATCTGGTGTCCTCTTGTCTTGGCTTATCTTTTGTATTTGTTTTATGTTCTATCTTCATTTATTATCAATGTGATTAATAGTTAATGTGATTGCTACTGGAAATAATTGGAAATTGTTATTGTGCTACTAAAGGAACTTTGAAGTAAATTTTGCTAAGCATAGAACACACCATTGTTATCTAAAATTAACATGGTATCAAAGCCTAGGTGAAGGCAAAGCCCAAGCAGGGGTGAGAAAAGCAATCACTAAGGGAAGTTTGGATAAGAATTTGGAGCTAGCCTCAATGACGACTACATCAACTTCAAATCTAAGGACGAGCTTAAGGACAAATCTGACTATCATGCATGGAAGATGTCTCTGGATTTGACTTTGGAAGAGAATGATGCGATGGATGATGTTAAAGGAAGAGTGGTGGAGCCTCCTTCAAATGCACCCATTGTTGCAAAAACAAAATATAAGAAAGGTGAGGTCAAAGCTAAGAAAATTATTGTGGATTCCATTCACAAGCCTTTGCTTGCCTATATTCTGATTTGGAAACATCTAAGGAGATGTATGACAAGTTGGTTGGGTTGTTCAAAGTAAACAATGTAAATCATGTCCTCTTTCTCAAGAACAAGTTGAAAGATATCAAGACGGAGAGCGGAGAGTCCATTCAATCTTACTCCATGATGATTACCGAAATCAAGAATAATCTATTATCTATTGGAGAAGTTGTTGGTGGTAGGGAGTTCACTCTTATTGCACTTGGAGGTCTTTCAAGAGAATGGGATGTGTTTAACACCACCATCATCAACAATGATAGAATTCCAAGTTTTGATGAATTATTAGCTAGATGCACTAAAGAAGAAATAAGGATGATGGAAAGAGATAAGCACTCAAATGGAAATAATCCTATCGCTTTCTCCGCTCATGCTAAAAGGAAGAACAACGCTAGTCCAAGAAGACCAGGTCAAGGATTTAAGTCAGGACTCAAAAAAGGAAGAAAAGGAAGATGCTTCAATTGCAACAGGTTTGGCCATTATGCTAGAGTGTCCTCACAAGAGGGATACTCCAAGGGATGATGAAAACATCAACCACAACAACTACAAAGACAATGGCAATCAAAAGAACAATGAGTTCAACAACAAAGGAAAGAGGAATGCTCTCGCTGCTCGATGTGGAAGTGGTCATCCTCCCAAAAGATTGAGAAACTCCAGGTATGAGGAACTAATGTTGTAGATAAGCAAAATAATTTTATCTTATTTCTTCCCTCACCACTGCCTCTCCTCTAGATATATTGGATCATTGGTTGATTGATAGTGGTGCCTAAAGGCACTTCACTGGGTACAAGGAGACCCTCTCAAATTTGATTGAAAATAAGACAAATTTGGAGATCATACTTGGAGACAATGCCACCTACCCTATGAAAGGGATAGGGACTGTCACTCTTCACTTAAATCAAGGTCAAACCCTTCATCTACAAGAAGTATTGTATGTGCCTGATTTGAAAAAGAACCCGGTATCTATTTCTGCAATGGAAGATGAAGATTTCAAGGTGACATTCATTGATGGGAAGGCACGTGTTTGGAAAAGGAACCTGAAAGATGCATTTACACATGGATTTAGGGTTGAAGGTCTCTATCAGGTTGGAGGAAGTCCTTTGGGAGCTATGACTTGCGATACTTCTCTTCAATCTAAATTATGGCACCGAAGATTTGCTCACCTTCATTACAAAGCCTTACTTGATGTAAGGAAGATGGTCACAAGTATGCCTGAATTCAACATAGATTATGAAGGATTTTTTCAGGGTTGTGCAACTAGAAAATATACAAGGGGACCATTCCTTTCAAGTGAAAGTCAAATTATCGATATTCTTCAGTTGGTCCATTTTGTTCTATTGTATGTTACCTGTAACATCTTTAGAAGGATACTTGTACTTTAGGAGGATACTTGTTTAGAAGGATACTTGTACTTTAGGAGGATACTTGTACAAACATGGATCTATTTCTTGAAGAAGGAGGACGAAGTGTTCAAATAGTTCCTCTCCTTCAAAGCCTTGGTCGAGAATCAAACAGGGAAGAAGATCAAAAGATCAAAATTTTGAGGATCGATCATGGAACCGAATATGAGTTAAATGAATTGAATGACTGTTGTAGAGAAGTTGGCATTAAGAGGGAGACCAGTACTGCATATTAAGGAAAATTTTAAGGATGGAAGTTTATCTTAAAGTTTAGGAACCATGGTGAATCTTATTAGTCCATAATATGCAAATTGCAAAATGTTTGGCAATATTTTTGTAAAATTATTTAGATTTCTAATGATTTTATATTATTCTATAAGAAATTTCGGCGAGTTTTAAGGTAAAATAATTTTATACTATGAAATGTGGGCAAATCAATTTTAGAAAAAAATGGAAATTGGCAAATCATTTTTTTTTAACATGGAAAATTAGCCCACCTGCAAATATTAGCCCCTAAAATTTTCCCTACTACATATACTCCTGAGCAAAATGAAGTTGCTGAAAGGAAGAGTTGAACAATCATAGAAGCTACCCATGTTATGTTTCATGACCAAGGCCTACCAAAGTTATTATGGGAAGACGCTGCCAACACTGTTGTGTATGTTCAAAATAGGTGCCTGCATCAAGCATTGGACTTCAAGACACCCGAAGAATTTTTCACCAGTAAGAAACTTGATGTTTCTCATTTTATAATGTTTTGTTGTCCCGTATATTTTCATGTGCCGAAAGAGAAAAGAAACAAGCTAGATGCATCTGGGAAGAAAGGAACTTTTATGGGCTATAGTAAAACTTCATAGGCATATAAAATCTAAGTGTTTGGTCAAAGAGAAGTGGAAATAAGTCATGATGTCACTTTCGATGAAGATTTTTCCCTTGGGAAAGTCAAAGATCTTCCTATCCATAGGAAGGACAATGATAATGATGTAGGAAAGAAGGATGAATCTTCGATAGATTATGTGATGCTCAATGTTGAAGGCCTAATTGATCCCATTGATCCACCTCCTGGTGAGCCCTCTACCTCGAGGAAAATACCTTTGTGGCTCAAAGATACTCTTGAAGATGTTGAAATACATGTTGCATCAAGGGGGATATTTCGTGAAAGCAAGAACTTGAATAGGTACCAAGGGTACTTAGCTGCTATGAGTACCTATTCAATCTAAGCCATGTACGTTCGAAGAAGTCGTGAAGCACCAAGTTTGGAAGGATGCGATGAATGAGGAATATGAATCAATCATGAAGAATGATGCCTAGGATGTGGTTCTTAGACCCAAGGACAAGTTAGTGGTCACTTCAAAATGTCTTTACAAAATCAAACATGGAGTTGATGGAAGTGTTGAAATGTTCAAGGCCAAGTTCGTTGCTCGAGGCTGCTCTCAAAAGGAAGTAGTGGACTATGACGAGATATTTACATTGATTGCCTGATATACCACTATCTGATCCATCATTGCTCTTGTTGCCTCTCAAGGATGGATCTTACACCAACTGGATGTAAAAACTGTTTTCTTGCATGGCTCGCTTAAGGAGGAAGTTTATGTAGAGCAACCTGAGGGGTTCGAAGTTCAAGACCGAAAGACACATTTAAGCAAGTTGAAGAAAGCCCTCTATGGGTTAAAGCAAGCCCCTAGGGCTTGGTATGAGAGAATTGATAACTATCTTATGAAGTTGGATTTTACAAGGAGTGAAGTTGACCTAAACCTATACTTTAAGGTTGAAAAGGACATGCCTCTCATTCTGGTTCTTTATGTGGATGATATTTTTCTCACAAATGTAGACCCTCTCATTTATCAATGCAAGTTGCAGTTTGTTTCTGAATTCGAGATAAAGGACCTAGGTTTGATAAACTACTTCCTAGGCTTGGAGGTCTGGCAAAAGGTAGGGGAAATTTTCATTTCTCAAGGAAAATACATTGTGAAGCTACTCGAGAGATGTGGGATGGTGGAATGCAAGTCTATGTCTACTTCGATGTAACTCAACTTCAACGAGCTATGTGGAAGTATTGTTGGGCCTGCATTGGCAAACCTTTCCCAGGATCGGCAACTTGTGGGGGCCTTGATGTTCTTGGTAAACTCTTGTCTGGACATATGCTTCACTGTGAATACATTGAGTCAACTTATGGTCGAGCCTCATCACATACATTGGATTGCTACCAAGAATCTCTTGAGATATCTCTATGGCACAATCAAGTATGGTTTGAGATACATTGTCGAGAATTTGAGGCTACATGGATATACTGATGTTGACAAGGCTGGCAGTGTGGTGGATCGTAAGAGCACGTCCAGGTGTTGCTTCTCTTTGGGGTCTGCTTCAATATCTTGGATGAGTAGTAAGCAAAAATCGGTTACTTTAAGCACCGCCAAGGTCGAATACATTGATGCTAGTATTTCTTGTTGTGAATTTGTTCGGTTGAGGAAGCTCTTCAATGAGCTATTTGAGCACATGTTGGATACTACTGTGATCTTCTACGACAACCAAAGTGGTATTCGTCTTTCAGATAACCTTGTGTTCCACGACCGCTCCAAACACATTGATATCAAGTACCACTTTATCTGGGATATGGTACAATGAGGAGCAATAAGGCTCCATCACATCAGGATGGGTGCGCAAATCACAGACATTCTCACGAAGCCCTTAGGGAAGGTCAAATTCTTAGCCTTTCGTGAGAGACTTGGAGTCATGGAAAGACCCTCCTATGAGGGTCCCGCATGAGTTGGACACTGAGCTCTGGGAGCTCCTGGGGTTTTGTGGTACTTCTTGGAGCTATGGGAGACCATAGGGTGAGTGGTTCACCTTCCCCTAGTGGTGTGCTATGTATAGGGTGAGTGCTTCACCTTCCCCTATGATTGACATATGCATAGGAAACAGTGGTCCACCTTCTCCTATGGCATATGAGCAGGTTGAGTAGTTCACCTTCTCTTGTTGATGCCCCAACATACATCTTACCCATGGAATCCGGGACTCATGGGAAGTACCTCTCATCTAGCCAATGAATTGCGAAAATAGGTTAGGGACCATAGCACTACCGATGGATGCATCATGTATTGTCGTACTCCCTATGACTAGGATGCATGGTGTTCAACAACTTGATCTAGGATCATTTGAGGTTCTACCATTGGACTAACTTTTATCAGTGGAGAGTGGTAAGGTCTTGTGACTCACTCTCGATCAATTCTTCTTCATTATTACTTCATGGTTCAATAGAGCAGAACAGAGAAGAGATCGTACATGATGAAATGATGGCATGATGATGACAGATGGATTGGCAGGTGGAATTCTCCCTAGTTGAGAGGGAGTGTTAAAATTGGCAACTAGGGCCAAATTCCACCTTGGGAAAACTCATTTGATGGAAATAATGATTACATTAGATTCCTCTGTTCGAGAGGTCCAAGATTGATATAAAGATCATCTCATTTGGACAAGCAGAACTGTGATTTTGAATTTATGACTACACGTGTGCAAATTGTTCAAGTCGTACTCAACTTAATGTAGGCACAAGAAGCCCAATGGATATGTCTCTTCACCCACAATGAAGTGTATAAATAGAAAAGACCTCACACCTCATTTGGACATCCATCACTCACACATTTTTCTCTCTTTTCATCGGATTGGTTCGTACAACTTGGGCAACCTCTCTCTCTCTCATGTGTGGCAAGGAGGATGCTTTTCTTGGCATAAAATTATAGGCTGAATTTTAGACATCGTTGACCAAGGAGATTTTGATTTGTTTTGACTGCAGTTTTGAGGGCAGAATTTCGTTTTCTCTAGGCCGCATTGTCTGGAACATAAATTGAAGATTTTGGAGCTATTTGACTTGCATTGACTGCATGCCTATTTGATTGCAGAATTGAACGCGGGTTGACCGAGTTTGACCAGAGATTTTGTGACTATTTTGGGTTGACTTTGACCACTATTGGAGGTCAAATCTGACTGCATGTGATCAAGCTTCAAAGGATGTGTTTTACTGTTGCTTTGACTAAAGTTGACTTTCTAGTTAGGGTTGTAGTTTGATTGCAGTTAACTGCAGAATTTGACTGTGTATTGGGCTAGTCTATTTGACTTTTGTACTCTCTCTCTCTCTCTCTCTGCCGAATTATTGAATAATCATAAGATTTTATCAAAGGGTTTTCTCCACATTGGGGTTTTTCCCTGGCATCCACCAAATATGGTGTCCTTTTGTCTTGGCTTGTCTTTTGCATTTATTTTATGTTCTATCTACATTTATTGTCAATGTGATTAATGGTTAACGTTATTGCTACTGGAAATAATTGAAAATTGCTATTGGGCTGCTAGAGGAACATTGAAGTAAATTGTGCTAAGCATAGAACATACCATTGTTATCTAAAACTAACAACTTTACTCTAATGAAGCACATCTAAAGGTTTGATTGCTCTTCTTAAAATAAGTTTTTTCGATGTCAATTTCATTTTTCAATTTCATCAAGTGAGACATGCAATGGCTTTATTGTTCTTCTTAATTAAAAATAAAGTATTTGGACAATAGGCAAGGGCATTTGAGATAAACACTTGTTTCTCTAGGAAAGGGCCATGGTATGTGCAGTGTTCTTGGTTTGTTGCAATTTCATTTTCAAATATAAAATTACTTATGAAGAATGGTAAAACATCAACACAATACTATTGGAGATGGATGTTAACATTCACAAAAACTACAAGAGTTAAGGGCTTATGTTATTGGAGATAATTGTTAACTATCACAAAAACTACAAGATATGGGGTTAGGGAGTTATATTTTCAGTTGCTGAAAATATGATAAAAATAGTGTTCATCTTCAAACCAAAGTTTTTGAAAATATAATAATAAGAGCATTTATTTTAAAATCAAAGCTTCCAACTCATAAATATTTTATATAGTTAATTTCCCTTGTAATGGACCATTGTGGTTAGTCCATAACATGAAGATATTCAAAATGGTTGTAGCATCTTTGGAAATTTCTCTGCATGATGACAATTACCACAAAATTCTCAAATCTATAGCAAAGAAAATTAAATTATTTTATAGCAAAAATATTGGAACTCATAAGCTTTTAGTCTTGACATACATTGCTCACATACCATGACATCTTATTCCAACTACTTTAACTTTGATCAAATGAGAAACAAAGAAGTGGAAGGATGATTTTGAAGTTAAACTCACAAAGTTAAGAATGGCTTTTCATGCATATTTTGGAGACTTATTTTGACTATGTAATATCAGTGTTATATCCTGACATCTTATTCTAACCACTTTAAATCTGATCAAATAAGCAAAAAAGGTGTGGAAGATGATTTTAAAGTCTATCTTATCAAAGCTAAGAATGGTTTTCCATGCATATCTTGGAGATTTATGTGGAGTAGGAAATGATAGACTTGTATCATATTGGGGTGTAAGAAAGTTTTTAAGGGTTCATATTAATTCTTAGAATGTTGACTAGAAAATGTTTAGCAATATATTTTGAAAAATAACCAAATTTATAGGGTTTTCAAGTAATTTTTGAAGTATTTGATTTTATCTTATAGAACTTGGACAATTAGTTTTTTTAAAATGAAAATTTGAAAATCAACAAATGAAATCAAACAAAAAACAATAACGCTTGGAAATAATCCCATGGAAAATTTTCAAAAATTTTCCTATTGAAGTGATGGTAGAATGGTGGATTGATGACTTTTTTAGTAACCCTCTTTTAAGCTTCTTAGTAATATTACTTATTTGTAGTTTATATTTGTAGTTACCAAAATGATGAAAATTATTGAAAGCTCAATGCTAGTTTGAGGGAAATGGTGCAAATATAAAGGACTAAGCACTCTTTATGGAGTTACCTGGGTCCTTTGCCTCATGGGATGCTACATAATACGAATACCCTTTGTTATGTTCTCTCTCTATCCACCCTCCGCTATTGTTCACTACTATCGAACAAAATGCAAGGAAATAAAATCGAATCCCTTTTCCTCCCAATGTCTTAATTATGATACAACCCAGTAGATAATCAACCAGGGGTTAAATTTGAGCCATTCAACTATCAACATGAGTTACAACTCGATTCTCTTAAAGTCTTCTTCATAGTTCCGAAGTGGCTAGCACCTTTTCCACAAGTAATGGGGGCTTACATGGCATCTTCTCAAATTATGGCAGTTAATCATGATAGATCAACTTTTTGGAGGCATAACTTTCTCGTACAAGCTTTGATTAAGGCAATTCTTACATCGTTGGGAATGTATTGGTGTGTAGTTTATGGAATCTTAGTCCATAGTAACTTTGGGACCACAAAAAAGTGCTCATTTAAGGCCTCAAAATGGCTCCTAAATTTTTTCACCCCAATTTTCTAAACTAACACCATTGATAAAAATGACTTGTATGATGATTTCTCCTATTTTTCCAATCTTGATCATACCTCCCCATTTTGGGAGGCTTTTGGTACCTGAAATGTATCATTTTCAATGTATTCTACCAAAGGTAATTTCACCCATATCTTGTAGTTCTAGACCTATTCTGCCAAATCGTATCCCCTTTCAACTCTACTTGAGCATGTGGTGTTAAATCCTGTATAGAAGGTAAGAACTGGTCCTCTTCCTTATCCAACATGGAAGGCTCATAAAGTTTCAAATTTTCTACGTCAATCACTCAATAATTGTGCATGTATGGGGGTAGGTTAAATCCAATGGCATTATCGCCCACATTTTCCAGTATCTTGAAAGGACCATATAGTAACACCTTGATTTTCTTACCATGGTGTTGTAACCTTTTGTTCAATTATAACCATACTTTGTCTCCCACCTTGAATAAATTCTATGTTCTGTGTTGTTCATGCTTAGCCTTGTACTTTCCTTTTGACTTAAGAAGTGTGGACTTCTCTATTATAAGAATGTCTTTGGATGCTTATGATTGTAACCCCCCAACAACGGCACCAAAGACCTGTTAAGTATTTATGTTTGTCATGTGTCCATGGATGGAAGGTTGACAACCTCTTCAACTTTGTTTCCATATTCCCCTACAATGTAGTCCAAAATGCATGAAAAAATACAGTGCCCCTATTCGAGATGATGCTCCTTGGTATCCTAAAGGGCATCCATATTTGTCTATAGAACAAGTTTGCTACCTATTTACTATTGATGGCATTTTTACAAGGCATAAGTATGTTCATCTTGTTGAACCTGTGAGCTACTACAAACAAGTGGTAATGTCCCTTCCTAGTTGTTAGTAAACCTCCCATAATGTCCATGGAAATGCCTTCCCAAGAATGAGTAGGTACAAGTGAGGGATGGTATAGAACTTGTTTCTTGTTACTAAGCTTGCTAGTATAACAAAACATACATTCTCTTATGAATCTAGCTACATGTTCTTGCATCTTGGGCCAGTACACATCTCTATAAGTTGGCCACTATCTTCCCTACATCAAAATTCCTTACAACCTTAGAGGTGTGAGCTTGTCTAATTAGTTGCAATTTTTTGCCTTTAGGAACACATAGCTTGTCCAGCCTCTCTAATGATGATATTCAACTGATGATGTTATTTCCATTTTCTATATGACTCTAGTTTTGCAATTGTTGAAATACCTCCTTCAAGTTCCCATCCTTTCTATGTGCCTATCTATATGCCTCATGGGTGAAAGGCTCCATGTGCATCATAGTTCCCAAAGTTGTGATTTTTTATTTTGGTAGCCTTGAAATCTTGTCATCCAACATTTTTGTGCTTCCCTTCTTATACTTGATCGCTCAATGAAATTATTGTAAAAACTACATCCACTTGTAATGCTCAAATTTTTGTAACTTACTTTGAGGCTATAGGACCTGTAATGGCTAGTGATCTATACGGGTGACTGTCTCCTTTCACATTGAATAGTGTTTCCACTTTTTGACAACTTATGTTAGGGCATAGGGCTCCTTATAGTAGGTAGGGTAGTTGAAAACCACGTCATGAAACACTTTATAATGGTAGCATGTAGGCCTTCATCCTTGTATTAATATTGCTTGCATAACATACCCACTCAAGATTGTCTCCACTCAAAGGGCTATTACAAGTCCAATAATGAAAGAATCAATGCTTGATTAATTTTCTTCTTTAACTCCTTGAAGGCCTTATATTGACCTTTTCCCCATTGGAAATTATTGCCACTTTCTTTTATGGCATCAAGTGGTGAGGCTATCACTAAAAATAAGGCTTTGAATTTTCCTAGAACTATTTTGCCTCAACAAAACTTTTGACTTCAAAAACATTGGTAGACACCGACCATTTCATGATGGCCTCCATCTTAATAGAATCTATCTTAAGCTCTCTTCCACCAATCACATAGCCTAAATAAATCAATGTTAGGTCCTTATACTACTAGTGTAGCCCTTATTGTTATTGTTATTATAGCCCCCTTATTGTTATTGTTGTGCCCTTACATTATTATTGTTATGTAGGCTCTGATTATATTGTGACCCCTTAGACTCCTACATACAAAAAGGAGGTATTTTCCTTTGAATCATCCAAGAATTGTTCATTTATGTAATGTAAAGGAGGTTTCCCACTCGAAGAGGATAATTTTTAAGTCGTTGATATATCTTTTTGTGAGTTGGTTGCATAGCATTTGGTATAAGAGCTTTGGATTACATGGTTTTGTTGATGCAAACAGGTCATCGTGAAATTTTCGTTATAGCGTTTTTTCTACAAAGTTACCACGAGGAGCCTAAATCCTTATGAACTTCGTGTAAAATTTTCAGATCTTGGTTAGTTATATTTTTAGAGATATTATCCAAATAAGTTAGGGTTTTTGCATGCTCCATAATTTTGTCTCAAATAGGTGACCTTGGGAAAATCATCATATCAGCTTTTACGAGCATCGAATTTGAATTTCATAAAAAGTGGTTGAAATCGCACGAATTGTAGTATCTTGTGTATCATTTTCAGGAATGAAGGTCGAAACATTGACATGTGGCACTCCATACAAGTTCCCTCAACTGAACCATTACATAATCAGGTCATTGTGGGGGATTGGACATAACTTTACCTTGAAGAATCCAAATTTGGTCTGACTTGAGGCATTGGAAAGAAGACACAAAGGGCTACCACAAGACCAAATTTCATACCTTGGAGATCCAATTTGATCAAGATACAATAGATTTGATACCGAGCTCCTACAAAGCAAGAAAAATGTGTGTATTTTTTTTTTAATTTGCATAAGTTTTGCTTGAAAAATCAGTTTAAGTGATTCAAGGGGCATAGTGAAGAATAAATATCATTGTTTGATTCCAAAATTACTCAAAGAAAGAAAATGGAACACATAGTAAGCAACCAAAAATCTCTACTATGACGCATGAAGAAGAGGAAGAAATGCAACATGATAGATCAATATTACGAGACCAAGTGCAACAAATTTTTCTCTTGCAAAGAGTAGCCAAAAATGAAATGGAAGCTAATATGGATGGTTTGAAGAATGATTTAAAATCAGACATGGAAGGTTTGAAGGATGGTTTAAAAGCAGACATGGAAGGTTTAAAAGAAGGTTGATAAAGTTGCTACAAGAAATTCTTCCTAATGGAAAAAAGATATTAGATGAAACTCATGATGAGAACGAAATAAATGTTAATCATGATTTCATAGACTCTAATGTTGGATTGAAGATCCACCATATTCCAAATATCGATATGAGAAATTTTGATGACAAGGATTAACATGGATACTATAGATGGAACAATATTTTGATCTCCAAAATGGGTAGCACACACAAAAGGTATGCATTGAAACTTTATATTTAGAACCCAATCATTTTGTATGGTATCGATGGTTTTTTTCTCGTAAACCACTTGTCACTTGATCATTTTTTACAAAGGAAATGATAGCACATTATGATGATACAAAAAGCAACACCTCTTTTAGCCAATTGATAAATCTCAAACAAAAGGGCTCAATGGTGGAGCACATTGAGGACTTCCAGGAATTGAATATAAGGGTAAATGATATTCTAGAGGAACATATATAAGATTGGTGTCTTCATAGGGACTTTAAGGGATAACATCCAACATGAAGTTTGCCTTTGGAAACCTGATTCATTGGAGAAGGCATTCAGGGTGGCACGAAAAGTTGAAAGCAAAATTATTGCAACAAGGAAGTCTACCACTCATAACTATAAATATGGAAGTCTTTCTGCTCCTATCTTTCCACAACCTACAAGGTTGACACCACAACAATTGGAAGAAAAAAGAGCAAAAGGTCTTTGTTATAGTTGTGATAGCAAATACACTAAAGGTGATAAGTGTGTTGAGAAGAAATTATTTTACATAGATTGTGAAGAAGAGGAAGAAAAGGAAAAAGAAACATCAAAAGAAGAAGATATACACCAGGAACCAACCCTAGAGAAATAATAAATGAATCCGACCATATCTCGTAATGCATTGGCATGAATTACCACTCTTCAAACTCTCAAGATAGAAGGACATATCAAGAAGAAAAAGTTAATAGTGTTGATTGATTCAGGTGGTACCCATGATTTTATTCATTGTAAGATAGCCAAGGAATTGAATTTCTTCCTATATCTAGCACCAGAGTGTCAAGCGATGGTTACAAATGGAGGAACTATAAAGTGCTCTGGAAAGTGCCAGAATATCAAGCTAACAATGGGAGAATATGTATTGAATAGTCCAATGTTTTCCATTCCAATGGGTGGTGTTGATGTTGTACTAGCAGTCCAATGGTTACAATCTTTAGGTATGATAGCTTTTATTTTTCAATAGATTTTCTTGAATTTTTTTGGGAAGGAAAGGAAGTTGAATTAAGGGTTATCGCAGGGAAATCAGGAAAGATACTCAGCTCTAAAGGCATGACAAAGCTTCTAAGGAAAGAACAATGAGGCATAATTGCACAATTATGCTCATTAGAGATTCAAACATCGAAATCATTTATTTCTCCAGATCTCCAAAATGCCTTGGACAATAATTCCAAGGTATTTGAGACTCCCAAAGGCCTCCCACCTATTCATGACCATGATCATGTTATTCATTTGATTCTAGGAAGCATTCCTCCAAACATCAGGCCTTACAAATATCCCTATGCCCAAAAGAGTGAAATTGAACATATGGTTGCAAAAACGATAGAGGTCGGTATAATTCAACGTAGTCAAAGTTATTTATCTGCTCTAGTAGTATTGGTGCATAAGAAGGATGGATCATGGCGCATGTGTCCAGATTATAGGGAGCTCAACAAGCTCACTATTAAAGATAAATTTCCCATTATTGTCATTGATGAATTATTGGATGAATTACTTGGAGAATTTTACTTCACCAAGTTGGATCCTTGTTCAAGATATCATCAAATTAGAATAAAGGCTGGAGACGTTCCGAAAATAGCATATAGAACTCATGAGGGTCATTATGAATTTTTGGTCATGCATTTTCGCCTTACCAATGCACCTTCTACATATCAAGGTTTGATGAATTCCATTTTCAAACCCTTCCTTAGAAAATTTGTGTTAGTACTTTTTGATGAGATACTAATCTACAACAAGTCTTGGAAGGATCATGTTCAACATGTTGACAGGGTGCTCAAACTATTGGAGGAGAAACAATTATATGCAAAAACCTCCAAATGTTTCTTTGAAGTACAAGAAGTGGAATATCTGGGTCATATTGTATCTCACAAGGGTGTTAAGGTAGACCCTAACAAAATTAAAGCCATTAAGGAATGGAAAATCCCCACAACCATGAAGCATCTTCAAGGATTACTCGGGTTGACCAAGTATTATCGCAAGTTTATTAAGAATTATGGGAGAATAGCAGCACCTCTAACAACATTACTGAATAAAGATGCATTTTCTTGGACTCAAGAAGCAACTAAAGCCTTTGAACATCTTAAAGAGACAATGTGACAAGCATCGGTATTAACCACGTCAAACTTCAAAAAAACCTTTATTATGGAATGTGATGTATCAGGAAATGGAATTGGTGTTGTTTTAATGCAAGAAGGAAGACCCATTTCTTTTGAAAGTCGTCCAATAAAAGGAAAGTATTTACATAAACCTATTTGTGAGAAGGAAATTGTTTGTCAACTTAATTGTCTTAAATTGATTACATAAATTATCGATCAAATTTGGTAAAATTGTGAAGTACAAGTGCACAATATATGCTAGATGCATTTTTATTAAGTTGGATTTATTAATTGATTGAGTTATTGGAAATGTGTCTTTAAGTTTTGTATTCCTATTTCAAAATGAAATTATCATTGCTATGTAGTGAAAATAAAATGATCATGAATTTAAAGCTTTATTTCTTGAAAAATGAAACCATAAAGACTTCACACTTGCAGAATGAAAACCATATTAACTCACACTTGCTTCAAAATTGAAAGTTCAAGAAAGTAACTGCAAACAAACCACTCTTCCTTTGAAATTAAACTAAGAAAAATTTTAAATAAAAATGCTTTGAACATAAAGCTGAAAGAAATCTATAGAGAGAAACATCTTATGCTATGAAGTTGAAATTCTTTTTAATGAAATTCCAAAGAAATCACAAGGAAATCACTGGTATTTTGATGATTCAAATCAGCTTCAAAAACTATAAAAGAGAGTTGTAAAGCTACAATAAGAAGATAATGAACATACGTGAAAATGCTACAGCAAATTGTTAGGCCAGGAGTAACTCCTCAAAATGAAATCTGTTTATTCATTTAATTTGATCATAGCTATATACATGAGGGAGTGACTCTTGAGTTTCATCTCCCGATGAATCTTCATTTTCCATTATTTATCATTTACACTATTGCACAATTGTTCACCTAATCCCCATGATTAGGTGTCAACATTCCCGCCGCCCCCATCCCCCTCCCTCCCAAAATCTATAGAGAGAAAAATCTTATGCTATGAAGTTGAAATTCTTTTGAATGAAATTCCAAAGAAATCACTGGTATTTTGATGATTCAAATCAGCTTCAGAAACTACAAAAGAGAGTTGTAAAGCTACAATAAGAAGATAATAAACATACGTGAAAATGCTACAACAAATTGTTAGGCCAGGAGTAACTCCTCAAAATGAAATATGTTTATTCATTTAATTTGATCATAGCTATATACATGAGGGAGTGACTCTTGAGTTTCATCTCCCGATGAATCTTCATTTTCCATTATTTATCATTTACACTATTGTACAATTGTTCACTTAATCCCCATGATTAGGTGTCAACATACCACCACCCC
>APFE031469906.1:102814-125559 GCA_000404065.3 Pinus taeda
AATTGCCTTTTTTATTTTAAATTTATTCTAATTAAATATGATTATTTATGTTTATAAATTGCTTTACCTAATATTTTTAATTATTGATTAATATAAGTTTATGTTATTAGCTTGTTTTTCAACTAATGTGATAAGTTTTGTCACTTTAATAAATTGCCTATTTATTTTTAAATCTTTTTTATTCTGATTAAATTTTATTTAGCTATGTTTAAAGGAGAGGTGTTCATGAATTTGAAAATGGTGAAATATGGCAACTCACCTCTTCATTTACAGATGTTGCAATTAAGGCATAATCCTTGCGTTCTTATTTTCCCAAATGGTGAATTCCTTGTTTGAGGTAGGTTGTTCTAGTTTTTTGTCCCATTCTCCAACACATACTCCTTTCCACAACTCATTAAAAATGAGAGTATGTTTGATTTTTCGCAACCATTCTGGATAGTTCTCCTTGCCAGTGAGAACCACTCCCACAATAGATATCAATGAATGCATTTTTTTAAAAAAACTCATGCTGCCAATGTATAAAATTTGCACTTCTGGTGGTATAAAATGCAGTTCTAGTGTAAAAATTTACAATATGATGTATAGAGCAGAGGTATTAAATGGGGAAGGTTTTATTGGGGAAGGTGTATATGGAGTAGGGGGAAGGTGTATATGGGGTAGGGGGCATGTGGGGATAAAGTATATGAACCGAGCCAACGTATGTCAGATAAAAGTGTTGCAGAACTTGTGGATAAATCGACAACTTCTGCTTGGAGCAATTAAACTACACAAAAAAATTCCAATCATTTGCAGTCTGAAAAAATAACACCACACCAAAAAATCAACAGCTATGGTAGAAAATTCATTGAAAACTTATCTTCATCCTCCCTCATTCCAGTACTAACATCGCTGGCAGATTTGGTATCAATCCTTGTGGACCTTCTTTGGTTTGTTTTCTCTATATAATGTCACAGGTTATCTCCCTAGTAGCATATCATATCCACTATGCAGGAGTTGTTGATTGCGGGAGCGAGGTTTATATGTTATGGGTTTGGGCCCCACAGTGGGCGCCTCGGCAACGAAGGGTGGTGCAATGGGGAGCCACAGAGGGTAGTGAAACGATGGAGTCAAATGAACTAATAGTGGGGAGGCATAGCGAGCGGTGGGAACCAAACTTCTCGCAGTGCTGACAAAACTGTGCGCAAGAACTGTGTAGGAGGGAGTTCGATTGTGCAACAGAGGGCCGAGGGAGCGGCGTTTGGAGGCTGCATTTGGGAGCAGACAGACTGGAAGGAAATCACACTTCCTTGCAGGGTTTCCACAACATTCAACGTAATTGGATTTCTATGGTAGTGTCGATATTCTACCATAATCATTCAATGTTACAACATTCATTTGCCATACAAAAAAATCGACATATACCAAACCTCAACGTTGTCAATTCCATCCACAGCACCACGCTTCTGCTGTGTACCTCTAGGATATGCACATTCCATGCTCGTTGCACCAGGTATTCTCAGTAATGCATGAAACCCAACATTTAACGCACTAGTGCATTCAATAATGCATGAAATTTTGCAGGGATTTGACATATATGTCAGACTACAAAGGATGCAAAACATAGGCAGAATAGGTATAATGGGAGTTACAAAGTAGAGAGGGAATCCAAAAATGGCGCTGGCTCTGGTACCATGTCAAACCAGGAGTAACTCCTCAAAATGAAATCTTTTTATTCATGTAGTTTGCTCATAGTTATATACATGAGGGAGTGACTCTTGAGTTTCATCTCCCGATGATTCTTCCTTTTCCATTATTTATTATTTACACTTTTTGACAACCGTTCACCCAATCCACATGATTAGGTGTCAACACAAATAATAACAAAAAGGAAAATGTACAAGTTAAAAACCCTCACTATTTGTAGGGACCCTCCACAAACAGGCGGTCTCAAGCTTCAACGAACAATTAACATCACATCAAGTCTTCAAAGGCACTTCCATTAAATAAAAACGTAGAGTTTCAAAATGATTACAGTCACAAAATATGTATTCACCATCATCATATATTTTGTCCTTTCATACGGTATTTATAAAATCCATTCAATAAATGTTTGAAGCTTTCATGCCTACTTTTGCCTAACAGAGTTTTAATTCAAACTATCAAACTGAGATTCCTAATTTTAGCTTCTAACAAATACTGATTCGCTCACAATTTTCCATTCGGCAAAGCAAATCCTGAGGCATTTTCATCTCAGACTCTCGCTCGCTTGCTCCAGCTATGTGTTGACTTTTGCCTTTGACCACATGACTCGAGCTTTCTTCTAATGGTTTGGTGCAAATAAATAGGAGGAGATCATTTAAGGGATCAACCTCTTTCTACACATATCTTTCTTTCTTTGAATGGTTGCTTGAACCCTGTTCAACAATGGAGTTGGTTACAGAAACGAATGTTAGCTGTAAAATTGCACGAATCTGGTAGCCAATGAAAATTTTAATTTAATAATAAGGAACATTTTTGAAATATGAAAAAAAGGATAATTAGTACCTTACCTATGTCATAAACCTGCAATTCTATGCTTATCAAGTCAAAAAATAATGGTCAAGGAGAAGGAAAATGAGTAAAGAAGAGTGTCAAGATGAAGCATTCATGAGGCTCTATAGAAATGTTGCCAATACTACATGCACTAAAGCAACGACGACCTTACCTAATGGGAAGACACTTCAAAGTAAAAATAAATCATGATAGTCTTAAATACTTTTTGGAACAAATATTATCTTCGTAAGAGCAACAAAAATGGGTCACAAAGATGTTGGGTTATGACTTTGAAATCATCTACAAAAAAGGGAAGAAAAATGTTGTTGCAGATGCACCCTCAAGAAAGGATGAGGATGTGGACATATTGCTTTGTTTTTTGGGAAGGAAATGAAAGGAAGAAAGGGATGAATGGAAGAATGATGAATAAGTGTGGACTCTTATTCAAAAGCTGCAGCAAGATCTCAGTATATCTGATACATTTAGTTGGAAAAATGATTCATTATGGTACAAATATTGCTTATATCTTTGTAAGAATTCTCAACTCAAACAAAATATTCTTTTGGAATTGCACACCTCTCCCTTAGAAGGGCACTCAGAATTTTTAAAAACTTACCATAGGGTCAAGAAGGAAGTTTTTTGGGATGGCCTTAAATCTAACATTCAAAAGTTTGTGGCGGAATGTTTGGTTTGCCAACAAAATAAAGTTGAGACAATTAAGACTCTGGATCTGTTACAACCTTTAGTCATTCCAAGTCAAAATTTGGAAGAGGTTTCAATGGATTTTTTCATAGGTTTACCCAAGTCCTAAGGAAAGAGTGTCATCATGGTGGTAGTTGATAAACCTACCAAGTATGCACATTTTTGTGCAGTATCTCATCCATATAAAGAAAGAATAACTGCGACTATATTTACGGAAACAATTCAAAAGCTACAGGAAACCCGAAGATTATTATAAGCAATAGAGATACCATTTTCACTGGAAATTTTTGGACAAAATTATTTTCTTGTTTGGGTACTCAATTAGCTCATACCTTATCTTATCATCCTCAATCTGATGGGAAAACTGAGATAGTGAACACATTTTTGGAAGGATATATTTGTTACTTTGTATCTGATAAACAAACACAGTGGGCCAAGTGGTTACCTTTGGTTGAATGGTGTTATAGCACTTCCTTCCATACTACAACAAAAATGACCCCATTTATGGCACTTTATGGATATCATCCACCATCCATCACATCATATTTAAGAGAAAATTATAAGGTTCAAGCAGTGGAAGATCACATCGAGCATCAACAACAAGTTCTCCAACTCTTAAAGGATAACCTCACTTTGGCACAGAATTAGATGAAATAATAGGCAGATCAACATTATAGCGAAATAAGTTTAGATGTAGGTGACTCGGTATTTTTACGGCTACAACCATAAAAACAAATGTCCTTCAAGAAATCTAAGAAGGATAATAAATTATCACCAAAGTACTATGGCCCTTACAAGGTGTTCCAAAAGATTGGTACTATGGCATAAAAATTGGAGCTTCCTGCATCTTCCCGAGTGCACCCAGTTTTCCATGTTTCATACTTATAGAAGGTTATAGGTGACAAGATCCCAGTTCAAACAATAGTGCCAAAAATTGATGAGGAAGGAAAAATGATATTGGAACCTAAAGCAGTCATAGAAATAAGAACCTGACACCTACGAAATCCATCAATTTAAGAGTATCTCATCAAGTGGAAGAACTTACCCACTTAAGATTCTACATGGGAGGATGAGAATTTTATACAGAAGCATCAAAAACTACTCAAGTGTTGAGGACAACACTTTTTGGAAGGAGAGGGGCATGTTAGGGCCCTATACTACTAGTTTATCCCTTATTGTTATTGTTAGTGTAGCCCCCTTATTGTTATTGTTGTGCCGATGTAGTCCACATATTATTATTATTGTGCCCCATAGAAGCCCACTATTTTTTTTGTTTTACCCTTACATTATTATTGTTATGTAGGCTCTGATTATATTGTGACCTCTTAGTCTCTTATACATAGAAAGGAGGCCTTGTCATTTGAATGATTCAAGAATTGTTCATTTATATAATGTAAAGGAGGTTTCCCCCTCGAAGAGGATAATTTTTAAGTCATTGATCTATCTTTTTGTGAGATGGTTGCATAAAAACCAAATGCTAATGTTCAAACTCACATTTATTGAGATTTTCTTATAGTTGGTGCATCTCCAATGTCTCTAGCACCTACATCAAGAGTGAGATGTGATCTTCCCAGGTATCATTGTATACCAATATATCATCTAATTAAACAAATGAATCTAGAAAATGACATAGCATGTCATTCATTAATCTCATAAATGTAGTTGGTGCATTGCATAGACCAAATGGAATGATAAACTACTTATACAAACCTTGTCTAGTTTTGAAGGAACTTTTTCAAGTGTCTTTTTCTTTGACTCGAACCTTGTAATACCTTGATTTTAAGTCCAACTTGGTGAAGTATTTCACTTGCTACAACTAATCTAATAGATCATCATCCTAGGTAGATGATGGTTATTCTTGAGAAAATTTCATTTAATGCTCTATAATCAATGCACATTTGCAAAGTCCCATCCTTCTTTGGCACAACTATGATGGGTAAACAACATGTTAAGGTACTTAGTCGCATATCAACCTACTCCAATAGTGATTGTAACTTCACATTGTTTTCTTATAAAAAAAACTGAATGCATAGCCTGATGTTTGGAAATGGAGAGTTCGACAACAACTGGATCTCATGTTGGACTTCCATCTTAGGCGGTATCCCTTTAGTCTCTTGGAACACTCCCCTATATGTCTATTGTAACTATTCCAATTGTTGTCTATATTCCTTAGCGACACTCTTCTAAGGATGCATTTACTCTAATTGATTCTTCTAAAGACCGAGTTTCTCTTAAAACAATAAAATGTACTTCTTACTAGAATTTATTAGTTTCATGGTTTGTAGGTACTTACCAACAAAATCCTTCCTCACCCTTTGATGTCGACTGAGCCATCATTCGTCACCCTCCAATGCTAGGCCAACCATCCTTTTGCACCCTCTGTTAGATTTTCATTTGTGTGCATTGATGATGAGGATTTGTCTTCCTTTATGAGGTGGTACTAGTTAGCTCTCCACGTGAAGGTTACATCCTACACATACATATAGGACCTCCCAAACACCACTTTACATGCATCAAGTGGAACTACATCCAATTCTACTTCATCAATAAAATCAAAACTGATAGAAATTTTATTTTTACATTGTTTCTTTGCCTTTATCTCTACCTCCTTATTGACCCATCCTAATGGGTATGGAATAGAATGGTCATGAACCTCTAGTCCAATTTTGTTGACTAGATCCACTACTATGAGATTCAATCGTGATCTTGAGTCAAACAAAGCATCAATTTTGTTTTGTCTTCATGACCTGTATCTTTAAATGGAAGTGTTTGGTTGTCTCCTCCTTTTCTTGTTGTTGATGAACACTCAAATTCACCCCCTTTTGCACTGATGTGAAAAGAATCTTCTCATCCACATCCAAGCTACTTTCTTCCTGATTGCTTGAATCTGTGGCTATGATATTTTTTTTCTTTGCATCTTACTTCTGGTTCTTTGAGTTCAGTTCTTGATGCAATTTCAAACACTTTTCCTTAGTGTAGTCATCAATGTTGTATTGATTTCAATGATTACTAGGATCCTTGCATTAATGTGTAGGGTTTATTGTCTTCTTTTCCTTTCCCCCTTTCCACTTATGCTTCCCCTCCTTGGAAGCTTCCTGTTGTTCCTTCTATTTTTGAATCGCTTGACTGCCCTATCTTCTAGTCTATGCTTTCTAGGTATTTTTCCTATACACAACCCTCATCCATCGTTTTAGGTTTGAACAACATCACTTGCTTTCATTGATGGTTGTGTAGGACCCTCGAATATTTGATTAAGTCTAAGCTCTTGGGAGAGGTACCCAACATGTTATGATCCTTGCACCTTACAAATTGTAAGAAACCAACAATCATAGTCCTCTTCAAGGGGAAACCTCCTTTTATAATAAATATAATGAATAAAACAATATTTGATGATCTTAAGACTGGGTCTTCTTAGTATATGTATAGGAGAAAAATGATACAATTATAATAAAATGGGACCATAAGGGGTTCTATCCTACATAACAATATAACAATAGAAATGTAATTACTCAATATCTATGGCTTAATAAGAGGTTTTTGGATTAACATAAATCTATATGTAGGTGTTTATGCATGAACAACTAATATTCCCATGTTTCTTCTTCAACTAGTAGGTTCTTCCATTTGATGAGGCAATCAGTAATTGCTCAATTTCTTAGCTACTTAGTCCTTGTTTCCAAAAAAAAATCTTGTTCCAGTATTATTTTTCCTTCTTCATTAATCTCTAGTAGAATAGTTTAGATTGGGATCTTATCATTGATTACCTTCTTTAAGTAAGAAACATGAAAGACTGGATGCATACGTGAAGATGGAGGCATCTCCAACTTGTAAGTCATACTTCAAATCCTCTGAAACACCTTATAGTGGCCATGATACCTTAGAGCTAATTTATTGTTCTTTTTTTGTTGCATGAGAGACATCTATTTATATGGTTGTATTCTTACAAATACCCAATCCCCCACTTCAAATTCCCTTTCATTGCCATGTTCATTTTCTTTTTGTTTCATCTTATTTTGTGCTATAACCAAGTTGTACTTCAATATTTTGAGAACCTCTTGTTGGTTTTGTATGTGGTCCTCTACTACTTGATCCTTTATAGCCCCTTTTGAAGGGTGATGTAATGGATGGAGGATGATATCCATAAATCTCCATAAATGGTGACATTTTTGATGAAGTATGGAAGGATGTGTTGTACCACCATTTTGCTAAGGGAAAGTGTTTGACCCATTATGTTTGTTTATGAGATTGAAAGCAACGTAGATATCCTTCTAAACATTTATTCAAAAACTCAGTTTTCCCATGAGGATGGTAAGATGAGTTGTGAGCTAATTCAGTACCCAAATAAAAAATTAATTTAGTCCAAAATTTTCCAGTGCAAATTGGATCTTTGTCATTTACAATAATCTTTGGTATTCCTTGTAGCTTTTTAACTATTTTAGTGAATGATTTTACCACAATACCTATTTTAAAAGGATGAGAAAGAGTGCAAAAGTGGGCATACTTTGTCATTCAATATACCACTTTCATAATGGCACTCTTTCCTTTAGACTTGGGTAAACTTGTAATAAATTCCATCAAAAAGTCTTCCCAATGTTGGCTTGGTATGGCTAATCGTTGAAGGATCCCTAGGGTCTTGGTAGTCTTTCATTTATTTTATTGGCATACCACACATTTCGCCACAAATTTTTGCATATCTACTTTAAAACCTTCCAAAAAAAATATGTATTGATCCTATGGTATGTCTTCAAGAAACCTAAATGTCCTCCCATAAGAGAAGTTTCTAATTCCAATAGGACCTTATGTCTAAGTTGAGAATTATTACATAAGTATAAGTGATCTTGATAACATAACTAATTATTTTTCCATGTAAATTTTTTTATTGCATGGGGCTCTTCCTGTAGTTGTTGAATAATATTGCATATCTTCTCATCTTCTTGCCATTATATCCTTGCTTCTTCCACCCACACAGATTGTGGAATGAAAATAGTGCATAGTAAACCATTTTTGTCTTCATCTTTCCTTGAGAGTGCATCTGCAACTATTTTGTTTTCCCCTTTTGTAGATACTTTCAAAGTCATGACCCAATATCTTTGTGACCCTCTTCTCTTTCTCTTCTAAGGATAATATTTTCTCTAAGAAGCACTTCAAACTATCATGATTTGTTTTTACTTTGAAGTGTCTTCCTATTAGGTATGGATGTCATTTCTTAATTACATGTAAAATGAAAAAAAAAAAATCATAGATGGGTCAAATTAAGTTCTTTCCATTAAGATTGCTACTTTCAAAGGCAAGGGACCTTCCTTCTTGCATCAAAATTGTACCAATGTTATGGCTTGAGGAATCGCACTCCACAATGAGTATTTTTGTTAAGTCAGGTGTTGCCAAAAAAGGATTTATACACATAGCATCTCTAAGTTCTTCAAACGCTTTGGCTACTTCTTTAGTCCAAGAAAATGCTTCCTTTTTCAATAATTTTGACTGAGAGGTGTTGGTATTTGGCCATAATTCTTGAAAAACTTGTTGTAATATCCTATCAATCCAAAGAATCCTCTATGTTTCTTCAAGGTATTGGGAGCTGTCCATTCCCTCATAGCTTTTATTTTGTTAGTATCCACCTTTACATCATCATGTGATACAATATGACCTGAATATTCCACTTCTTGAACCCCAAAGGCACACTTGAAAGGATATGCATATAGTTTTTGCTCTTCCAATAGTGTCAAGACCCTGTCAACTTATTGTACATGTTATTCCTAAGATTTGTTGTAAATTAGTATGTCATTAAAAGGTACAAATTCTATAAGGGTGGGATTCAAAATATAATTCATCAAGTTATGAAATGTTGAAGGTTCATTTGTAAGTCCAAACATCATAACCAAAAACTCATAATGACCTTCATGTGTTCTAAAGGATGTTTTGGGAATGTCTTCTTGTATCATTTTTATTTTAAGATATCCAAAATGAAGATCCAACTTAGTAAAGAAAATTTCTCCATACAATTCATCAATATCAAGAATAGGTGTAACAACCCTTTTTTCTACCCCCCATGTAGATGTCACCATGTAAATTTGTGTATGCAAATAAGTGTGAAAAGGAAAATATGGTTGAGTTGGAGGAGTGGACATGGACTCAAAAGTCTAAAGAGGAGGAGTTACTTGTCTTGTGTTTAAGCCCAAAATCCATGACACTTCATTTATTTTTCCATCTATCTCCTTGACGAATTAATGTTCTACTCAGTAAGCATTGAAGTTGTGTATGGGTATTCTGAAGTAAAGGATGAGGCCCCATGTTGTACCTATTCTCATGGGACGTATTGGGGAAATTCAACACACAAGGGGAGAGAATGGCATGGGGAAGGCAAGAAAGGAGGCACTATGATGTATAAGGAAAGACAAAGACATTGAGGAGTAAGAGAGCATGTAGAGGAGCGAGGAGGAAGCACATAAGAAAAGATGGATATGAGACAATACTCTGTAATGGGACATCGTTCCCTATAAATATGGTGTGGACAATGTTTTTTATCGGTGTTGGATTGACCAGTGAAGACTTATTGGAGGCATTAAATCACTTAGTTCTTGTCATGGAGGCTAGTAAACCACTTAGAGCTTGCTGAATGGAATGATAAACCACTGAGGTTCTTGTTAGAAGGCTGATAAATCACTTAGTAGGTTGAGAAACTTAAGTGTTTGTTGAAATGAGTTGATAAACAACTAAGTGTTTTCCTTGGGATTGATAGACCACTTAAGTGCTTTCCAAGTAAGTTGATAAACCACCTAGATAGGGGGATTTGGACTCCTATAATGGTTTCCATGAAAATCCAATTGATAAACCACCCTCAAAGTGAGATCATTATCTTGGATTGAGCATAATTTCACTGAGCCTTTGGTGAATCTCTGTGATCTATTTCAGAGAGGCGGAAGAGTCATTGTGGTGCTTATTGCATGAGGTAGTTAATAAACCACCTAGACAGTGCATTCCCTCTCTTGTCTGGTTAACTTCATATTAGTGTGAAATTCCCTTGAGCAATTAATTCATCAAACTCTAAATTTGGTAGTTGGGTTCTTATCTACAAGAAAGGAAACAATGTAGTTGGCCTATGATTGGGTGGAGAGTTGAAGCCCCTCCCTTAATTGCTAGCCATTCAAGTTGAACATATAAGTTTATTTACTTGTATCCATTGTACTATCAAAGAGGAATAATGTTTAATATATGAGATGAAAGTGTATAGATTAACACTACCTGTGGAGAAACTCTGAAATTTGTGTATGTCTATAATGAATGCTTATTTATCTCTCATGGTTATGTTGAACTTATGAATCTCAAAGTTTTCTTTATTTTCATAAGCTACAAATTTATTTACACGAATATTCATGGCTTCCAAATGTGCCTTCGATAACCTATTATAGTATGTGATCTCAATTATCTTATGTAATTATGGGTGATGCATTGTTACATTTTGTTGTGATATTGCAAGGGTTACTATCTAAAGCTTAGTTTGGACCTTTCTTGGGAGCACTAGCCCTTGTTGCTCGTGTCAATACTTCCAAATTGTTCCTGGCAACTTGATTCGAGTTAATGTGAATCAAGGTTGTGGATCAACCTCTAATCATGAATAGTAGCAGTGTGGTCTACATTATTCTTAACACCTTACAAGAGCATATTATTATGATCTTTAACCATACAACTGAGACTAGCGATAAAGTGCATGAGACATTAGGTTTTGGCTATCAAAATTTCTTCCAAACTAAACCATCAAGCTTTTCTAAAGGCTTCAATAAACCACATGACAAGTGATGGGAAAATTCCCATCTATCAAACCTGTCAACCAACAAAACTACCTATTGCCTGTCGAAGCAAGCATCTCACCTTAGTTCGATGGAAGGGTGGTGGAGGTAGATGGAAATTTAAGTAACAATAATTTTTGTAGGGCATGTTAAGTGATGGGATCACTTAGCACCCATCACTTTATACTTGATAGTGTGTCATTTTTCTCTAAAAGGAAATGGAGGCAAGTAGAATGACAATATATGGGGAGACTTGTGTTTTTCAAAGCTTAAATATGATGGAGATCCTACCCCTCGCTACATATCACTTGGTTTCAAAGGTTCTTTAGTAGGAAGAGGAGGGCATCATCGGTCTGGTGTGATATGGGTTTGGAAACGTCATCGAAAGTGGCATGTGGATGAAAGGGCATCCAATGGTATATAAGCCTAAAACACTTATAACAAGGAAACCATGCCAAACACAAGGAGGAGGACTTATGGGGCCATGCCCTAGGTTGACGTTGTAGTGGCCATATGGAACCCATTCATCACCTCTTTGCCTTGGTCTAAGCCCTGAGCGCCACAGTGATGACAAACTTGGGCAGTGTGACTTGGATCTGGGTTGGAACCTCTTAATGACTAGCTGGATATGTAGTGGAGCTACATGAGTTCATCTTAAAGTACATCTGGTTTTTATGTGGGATATACTTGGATGCCACATCACATTATGTAATTGGTCGAACTTCAATAGTCCATAACTTTCAATCTAGAAGTCAGATTGAAGTAAAATTTATATTACGAGAAAGCTCCAACGAGCTAAATACGATGGTAATATTAGAATTTAATTCCGCAAACTTTTAAGAAACAATATTTTTGTATCCCCACCTTCATAATGGCTCATGGAGGTTGGGTTAATTATGAAGTAAAACCTCACACATTCACGATAGCACAAGGAGATGAGAGGGAGTGTTACAGTTGGGTATCATAGTGACTACACTAGACCTTTGGAGATAAAATTTGGAACCCTTATATAGTATGGTATCAGAGCACCCAGGTTCAACACTCGAACTAAGTGGGCCTACAATGTTAATGTTAGGAGCTCTGTTAAGAATTACAGAGGATGGTATTTAAATTGATTATTGATTGTGAATGCATATGTGTGCTAATCTCTTAATGTCAATCGTTGTGAGTGTTGGCATGATAAATTACTAGTATGTTTTTTGTTTTCTGACTTGCAGAATAACCTGATATTGGATGTCTCAGTTAGTTCCACATAAACATGCTTAGAGAAAACATTCCAAGGTGATGGGTAATCATGCATACTTGTATCTCAATTTAACTAAAAATCATGTGTAATGAAAACACATAAGAATACACCAAGGAACAATAGAGAAATCAAGAAATGAGAAGCAGAATTGTGTAGTATATCACTGATAAATATCTACATTGTCAAGAAGAAGAATTGGCTAGGAAAAGGAGAGAGGAAGACTCCCCTAATTTTATGGATACCCTTCAAATTTTAAGAAATGAGCTGAGAAGTTGTAAGGATAGCAATGAAAAGATTGTTAGAGCTCAACATAAGCAAGCATGAGTAAATGTAGTAATATTGTGAAGCTTATCATATCTAGAAAGGAAGAAGCAACATGAGCTAGGTTTCATCTACCTAGGAAAGCATAAATCCAAGCAGATCCCACCTAGATTTTTCAAGCATGAATTGGAATCTAATGGCACATAAGGTAGAAAATCTAAGGAGAGGCATAGATGGGCAAGTGAATATTTAGTGAGAAGAGGAACTTCATTTAACACTCATGAGAGAAGAATAGGCAGTCATGAGAAACTGTCTATTTGTTAGGGTCCAACCATAACCCTCTTATTTATGTAATAGGGTCGAGTCATAGTTATAGTTAGTTAAAGAGTAAATAAAGCCCATATTAATAATTGTAAGTCGTTGACCCGCATTTAAAGAAGGGATCACAGTTAGTTGCAAATGGGCCATGGTATTAGATAGATGGTATTAATAAGAACCATGGTACTGACCCATGGTATTGTATTATTGTATGTATGAATCCTATATAAAGGATAGAGACTCCCCTTGCGGAGCACCGTGTCTTATTTTGTAATTGAGCCCAGCTTTATTAGGTGTTTCCCCCTCAAAGAGGCAAGTGAACATTGCTTTCCTTTCTGAATAATAAAATACATGCTGTTATTTCTTATTGTTCTGTGTTCTGGGTATATTTCTTCGCATATGTGGTATTCTTGTATCTTCTCGTAGGTCAAGAGCATAACAAGTGGTATCAGAGCACTTTCCAGGGCTGGTAGGATCTCCATTTTTAGTAGAATTTTTTTTGGCTAGAGACGTGTTTTGGCGCCTTTAAACCACGATATTTGTTGTTGAGCGCATAAGCCTACAGATTTTGGGAGGTATGCACGTAGGAAATACAAGAGGTGGTCACACTTGTTGGACTCCCTTGTAACCCCTGTGGGTACCCCTTCGACTAGTAGCGCATTAGATAGAACCATGCATGGACTGTCTTCCAAGTACCTTTTGGGTATATCAGAAGCCCCCTAGGCTCTCTTGAAACCTTGCCATAGATAAACCGTCGGTTGTTTGGCTACTACAGTACACTGAGAACAACACTCGGGAAGATTACTCGTGCGTACGATAGGGTAGTTGGGTTGCACGGCTAAGGTTACGGTTGATCCTCCTTGGTTAGTGCCCTAAAGATTAGACTGAGTACTACTGTCGGACCCTTATGTATATTGCGATCTGTAGCACCTGACACTCCTTGAGACCATAGTTCCCTTGTCTCTCTCTAGATCACGCATCATCTTTTCCAGATTAGATCTAGCAGGTTGGGTTTTGTCACAGTCGCAACAATCAGTTCCGCCATTTAGATCTATCATATCCAACATTCATATCTATCAGATCCACCAATAAGATCTATCAAATTCGCTATTCAGATCTAGCAATTTGGGTTCTGTAGCAGTCGCAACAATTAGATCCGCCATTCAGATCTAACAGCAGGGGTTTGATCACTGCCACATTCCTACTCATACTCTATAGTTGATGGTTTCACCAACATATTTGACTATTTTTGTGGATCCTATACCTGGGCATGATTCTCGTAGGACATTGGGTAGAATTAACTTTTCTGCAAATCTGCTATTGCAGGTCTCCTAAGCGAGGAGTAAAACTCCTTTCGGAGTAAAAAAAAAAAAAAAAAAAAAAAAAAACAAAAAAAACAAAAAAAAACAAAAAAACTAAGACCCTCACAGGATGCTTATAGGAGACTTAGTCCATAAGAATCAGGTCGAAGGGCTGAGCAAGGTGGTACCATTCACTTGTTAGCATCAAAATTTTGGGTGGTCCCAAATTTTTTTTTCACGGTAACAACAAGTGCACCAGATCTATGCATGGTACAAACCAAAGCTCAAGCTATGACCAATGAGAAGATAGACACCCTTGAACAAAAGTTGGAGGCATTAATGAAGCAGATCCAAACCTTAAATGACACAATCACAAAGGGAAAGTCAGGGGGAACAATCGAAGGCATATGATTTTAATGAAACCTTGAGGGCGAGTCTAGCCATTCTTTTCACTTCTATGGAAACCACCAACAGTCCCAGCATCAACCACCCAAGCTGGACATTTATAAATTTGATGGCTCTCATCTAGCCATATGGCTAGCACAAATGGAGCAATATTTCACATTGAATCACATCAAAGATGATGCGACTAAGCTAAGTGTGGGAATTTTGTACTTGGACCAAGAAATATGGAAATGGTGGCAGTGGCATAAACGATGCTATGCAAAGCAAATGACTTGATTGCTTTGACCATGAATCTAACTTTTTGGGTCATCTTACTAAGCTTCGACAGACAGGCACAGTGCAAGAATATATTAAAGCCTTTGAAGCATTAGCCTTTTGCATAGGAGGTCTAGCAAATGAATTCCACTTGGAATGTTTTATCAGTGGTATCAAAGATGCCATACAAGCCCACATCCAACTACAACACTGAGTCTCATGGCTGGCAGCTTGCAAGATAGCTTGTTTAAGTAGAACGTGTGTTAGCGTCCTAGTCAACTCATCCAAATTTCATAGCCAAGGGATGCCCCACCTAGGCTTCGAGCACTACCCAAACACTTAAGGTTCAAAAGGTGTCACCAGTGGAAATGGAAGAAAGAAGAAAGCAAGGATTGTGTTACCATTGTGATGAGAAATACTCCTCGGGGCATAAATGCAAGGAACCCAAATTCTTTCAAATTGATGATACTGATCATAGTTCAGCTGAGGGAGCCCCACCATATGAGGGACCAGAGGAGGAAGATGAGGAAAACCAGCCAGACAATGAGCTCCCAACTACACCTGAAGAACCAATTATCTCGCTTCATGCTTTGGCAGGAATTTCTTCTCCCCAAACTCTCAAAATTAGATGTTTTATTAAGCATCGCCTAGTAGTAGTCTTGATTGAAAGTGGGTACGCATAACTTTATCCATCAAAGAGTCGCTGAAGCAGTGCATTTTTTTGTGAAAGCAGTCTCTAATTTCCAGGTCCAAATTGTTGATGGGGGACAATGAAATGTGAAGGTCGTTGTGAAAATGTGAAACTTCAAATGGGGGATTATCACCTAAAGACCCACATCTTTGCCATCAACATGAGTGGGTGTGACATTGTCTTCGGTGCAGAATGGCTCTGCACACTCAGCCCAATCACAATGGATTTCCAAGAGTTATATATAAGCTTTAAGCAGAATAACCACACACATACCCTCCGTGGACTCTAGGCAAGTGCTCCTTCTATCATCAGCTCGCATAGGATGGAAAAATTGTTAAAAAAGGGCCGCCATGGACTTATAGCCCAATTTAATGCCATCCAGGCCTTCGAACCCACTTCTCTTCATATTCATCCTGAGATGAAACAAGTCTTAAACAACCATCTGCAGGTCTTTGACAAGCCTCATGAGCTTCCACCCTCGAGAGGGGAACATGATCATAACATTACTTTGGTCCCAGGAGCACAACCACCAAATGTTCGCATTTTGGAAGAGTTGCCCTCATCTCCCACTGTAGACCATTCAGGCTTTCAGAAGACTTATGCTCGCACTCGACGTTCATTCTTTTGGACAGGCATGAAAAATGACATTCTTACTTTTGTAGGTGAGTGTGATGTGTGTTAGCACCACAAAGGAGAAATAGTCAAATCCCTAGGCACATTACAACCATTACCCATCCCTGCCTCAATCTGGATGGAGGTTTCTATAGATTTCATTATTGGTCTTCCAAAGTGAGGCAACAAGTCAGTCATCATGGTGATTGTGGTTAGACTTTCTAAGTATGCTCATTTTTGCGCCCTACCCCACCCTTTTACACCAGCTTTGGTGGCTCAATCTTTCATGGACTAGATCTTCAAATTGCATGACATGCCCACTTCCATTGTGTCTGATCGTGACCCGATCTTCACCAGTAACGTTTAGCAAGAACTCTTCAGGCTACAAGGTACCCAACTACAACTCAGTATTTCCTATCATCCCCAAACTGATGGTCAAACTGAAGCGGTCAACAAATGTCTGGAGACCTACCTCAGGTGTTTCACTTTAGAAAAGAAACATCTATGGGTATAGTGGTTACCTCTAGCTGAATGGTGGTATAATACTAAATATCATGCCACCACCAAAATGACTCCATATGAAGCCATTTATGGTCAACTCCCTCCTTCACCTACTTCTTATATCTAGGGATGCTCGAAGGTACAAGCACTGGATCAACTCCTATAGAATCGTGCAACCATGCTGGCCCACCTCAAAGAGAATCTCCATCAAGCTCAAAATCGCATGAAGCAACAGGTAGACCGACATTGTTCAGAGCACAAATTTCAAGAAGGGGATCAGGTATTCTTGAGGCTACAACCATATAAGCAAACATCACTCAAAGACTAGGGTTGTCAGAAATTATCTCCAAAATTCTATGGACCTTATCAAATATTTCAGTGCATCGGAGAAGTAGCCTACAAGCTAGCCTTGCCACCCACTGCAAAAATCCATCCCGTCTTCCATGTCTTGTGCCTCAAGAAAGTGGTTGGGAACCATTGCAGAATTCAAACCAGTTTACCGAAATCGGATGAGGAAGGTTCAATCTGGCTCCAACCTAAATAGGTTCTTGACGCGCGAGAACGACACCTACGCAATCGCACAATCAACGAATTCCTCGTCAAGTGGAAAGACACCTCTCCAGAAGATGTAACCTAGGAACCATCCATTGTTCTTCAGCAGCTTCCGCAGCTTTAGGCTTGAGGACAAGGCTATTTTTATGGGGGAGGGCATGTTAGGGTCCAACTCTAACCCCCTTATTTATGTAATAGGGTCGAGTCATAGTTGTAGTTAGTTAAAGAGTCAATAAAGCCCATATTAATAATTGTAAGTGGTTGACCCGCATTTAAAGAAGGGACCGCAATTAGTTGCAAATGGGCCATGGTATTAGATAGATGGTATTAATAAGAACCATGGTATTGACCCATGGTATTGCATGTACGAATCCTATATAAAGGATAGAGACTCCCCTTGAGAAGTGTCATGTATTATTTTGTAATTGAACCCAGCTCTATTTGAGGTTGCCCCCTCGAAGAGGCAAGTGAACATTGCTTTCCTTTCTGAATAATAAAATACATGATGTTATTTGTTATTGTTCTGTGTTATAGGTATATTTCTTCGCATATTTGGTATTTTGGTATCTTCTCGTAGGTCAAGAGAATAACACTATTGTTGCAGCTAAGAGACATCACCAACATAGGAGGAATGATAAATACTTAATTCCAAAAGAATTTAAGATGAAAAAAACTCCTACTTTTGATGGAGAAGTCAAGAAGGCCAAAGAGGCATAAGCATGGTTATTGGGAATGAAGAAGTATTTAAGAGTGCATGACTACTTTGAGAATACGAAGGAAAGAGTAGTCATTTTTAGCTTGAAAGGAAAAGTTGATATTTGGTGGGAAGACGTGAGGAATGTCAAAAAAATTAGAGAGAAAGAGATTTCCTATAGGATATTTGTGAGATACTTTTGGGAGAAGTACATATCTTAAAAACACTATGAAAACAAGGTTAAAGAATTTCATGAGAAAAAATTGGGACAAATTACAGCTGATGAGTATACAAATATATTTTTTGAGTTATTGAGGTATGTATCTTATATCAAGGATGAGAAAGTAAATATTCAGAGATACCTCAATGGGTTACCACAAGCTTACAAAGAAAACATTAAGTTTGATAAGCCAAAAACATTGGACGACACCATCTGAAAGGCAAAGTACTACTATGAACAAGCCAAACACAAAATTGAATTTCGATCTGATTGGAAAACAAGAGGTAGACCCAACTTTAAGGGGGCATAAATATTTAGGACATCATCCAAGGGGAAGGAATGTGAAGTTCACCACTCTTGTCGAGGGAGAGCTTCAGTATAAATCTATAATTGCTAATAGATATTGGTTCTTTAATCTTGCGAGAGAGGAAAATGAGAGGTTCAAAGGAGATTCAAATGATGTTGGACATGTGAATAAGACCAGGTGTAGAAATACTTTCCTCAGTGACAACAAAATGGCCAAATGTTTTACAATGTGCAAGAAGTAGATACAATGAATGATGTGGCTTCAAATCTGTGAAGAATATATGCCATGTTGGAAAACAGACATTACAATCACAAGCTTCGGTGATTGAGATTGAACGAATGGTCATTAACTAAACTATTTCAAATTTTATTGCCCTGAGCTCTAATTTCAATTATGTTAGTCCAAAGGTCACAGAAAAGTGTGCGTTGTAGAAGAAATCCCATGAAAATTCACGGTTGGTTCAATTAACAAAGGGAACCAAAAGGAAAATTGTAGGCATGGTGGAATCATGCTCAATGGTGATAAACGACATGCCCATATTGGTCAATTTGAACATGTTGTTGGGCTCATATGATGTGCTAGTCAACATGGACTAGCTAGCAGCCCACAAGACACAAATCGACTGGTATAACAATTCATTAGAATGTTTCAATGACAAAGGAGAAAGAATAATGCTATAGAGGATAAGAAATTTGGTAACTATTAAGCAGATATCTACACTTCAAATGAAAAGATGCAGTTGAAAGGGATGTGCTTTATATGTTGTCCAAGTGACTAGTGAATTAAAAAACGATAGGGACAGGATGGATTATTATTATATATTAAAATAGTTCATTGATGTATTTCCTAAGGAAATACTAGGATTGATGCCAAGAAGAGAAATCAAATTTCTCAATCAAATTATTGCTAGGATTAGCACCAATGTCAAAAGCTCCATATCACATGAGCACACCAGAGTTCGTGGAGTTGAAATTAAAATTGAAGGAACTATTGGAGAAAGGGTATATTAGACTCAGTGTGTCATCTTGGGGAGCCCCAACACTATTTGTGAAGAAAAAGGATGTCACAATACAAATGTGCATTGAATACAAGTAGCTAAATAAAGCCACAATAAAGAACAAGTATCCTCTTCCTAGGAATGATGACTTGTTTGAGTAGTTGAGATGGGTTATGATATTCTCAAAAATCGATTTGAGGTCTAGGTGCCATCTAGTTTGGATTAACGAGGAGAATATCCACATGGAAGCCTTCAGAACCATATATGGACATTACAAATTTTGGTTGGTACCATTTGGGCTTACAAATGATTTAGCTACATTTATGTGTCTGATGAACAACATCCTTAGCCCATATTTGGACAAGTTTGTGTTAGTCTTCGTAGATAAGATATTTTTTTACTCTAAAACCAAAGAAGAGCATGAAGAGCATTTGAAATCAATGTTAAAATTGCTAAGATACCACAAGCTCTATGCCAAGCTTAGCAAGTGTGATTTCTTCCAATCACAAGTTTTGTACTGGGGAGATATTGTTTCCAAGGAAGGCGTAGTTGTAGATCCTAAGAATATCAAGGCCATCATGGAGTGGCCTACTCCTTAGAATGTTGTAGAAGTTAGATCCTTCATGGTGTTGGCCAAATATTATCAGAAGTTCATTCCAATTTTTTCAAAGATTGTACATCTGATCATAGCCTTAGAGAGGAAAGGAGTTAAATTACAATAGACATCAAACTGTGTAGCTAGTTTCAAAGAATTAAAACACTTGCTCACGCATGCAACAATATTAATAATAGTTGATATGGGAATGGATTTTGTGGTGTGCACAGATTCTTGTAAGGAGGGTATTGGTGGAGTGCTAATGTAATAAGGACATGTTTTTTATGAATCAAGAAAATAAAACTAGCATGAGTGGAATTATGTCACTCATGACATAGAGCATGCAACAATAGTGCATGCATTAAAAATGTGGAGACATTGCTTACTTGGAAGGAAGATTTTTTTAATCTCAGATCATGGAGGGTTGAGATATTTATTTGACTGACCCGAAGTTGAATTGAAGACATGTTTTATGGCTAGCCTTGGTTAGTGAGTTCAATTTTGAAATAAATCATATCAAAAGTGAAGAAAACAAAGTACTAGATTCACTTAGAAAAATCATGCATGTGGCTCATGTGGCAGCCATAAGAACTTATGAAGTTGATATCAAGGAGATTACCAAAGAATCCTTACTTTAGAATTAATATTATCAACAAGTGAAGGAACACTTGTAGGAAGAGCCAAAAGGATCATTGAGTAAGAAATACTCACTCACTAATGACGGTATGTTGAAATCCATAGATAGATGGTATGTGCTTTTCATGGGAAACTTGAAGAAGCTCAGCATGGATGATTTTTGTAAAATACCTTATTCAAGTAATCCTGATTATTAGAAAATGATAACAACCACGAATAAATTGTATTATTAGTCGGGCATGAAACGATAATTTTTTGAGTACATTTTCAGGTGCCTGGAATCCAATAAGTTAAAGGGGAGTGTAGACATCCAACAAGATTTTACAACTAATTCTAATTCCCTAGTGGAATTTGGAAGTCATCCCTTTAGACTTCGTCACAAGATTTCCAAGGAAACCTAGACAACATGATAATATAATGGTGGTAGTGAAAAAGTTGAGAAATATAGCTCATTTTATAGTTGTCAAGTGCACCCACAAGGCAATCAAAATTTCTCATATTTTCATGAAAGAAGTATTTAGATTGCATGGTGTACCCAAGAAGATCATTTTGGATCGAGATGCTAAATTCACTTCAAAATTCCAAAAATCATTATTTCCGAGTCTTGGAACAAAGTTAACATTTAGCACAATGCATCATTTGCAAATGGATGGACAAACTGAAATAGTAAATAGAGCTCTGAAAGACATGTTGAGGATGTATGTTATGCATCAATAAAAAAAGGTAGGAAGAGTTCCTACACTTAGTGGAAGTTACCTACAATAATGGGTAGATGAGTCATTTTTAGGCTCTAGATGGAAGAAAATGTAACACACCCATCAGCTTGAATGATCAAATGAATAGGGTGGTTCTTGGACTCAATATGCTAAAGGAAATGAAGCAAGAAGTAATTACTGTCAAGCAGAAATCGAAAAAGAAAAAAAAGATAGGAAAAAGTGTTATTGATACCAGTAGAGTATGTGCAAGGAATTCCAACTGAGATAGCATGTATCTTTGCATTAGAAGAAATATTTCATTGAGAATAAGGTCTTGTGTCAAGTTGACACCAAGGTTTTGTGGAATATTTAAAATTTTGGAAAGAGTGAGGCCAATGGCTTATAGATTAGCCTTGCCACACATAGTGAAAGCACATGATTTTTTTGACATTTCTTTGCTTAAAATTTATGTACATGATGCTAATCATATTGTTGATTAGTCTAGGATGCATGTGGAACCCTAGGAGAATTCAAACAAGATCCATAATGCATTTTGGACCAGTGGCGGATTGCGCTCTAGAATCGAGTAATAGAACAATTCAAGGTGCAATGTAAGCACTTTGGACGAGAGGAAGCCACCTAGTAAATGGTTGATTAGATGAGGTCATACCCATTTTTTTATAGTGTAAATGAATGTAAAAGATCTCTCTCTCTCTCTCTCTCTCTCTCTCTCTCTCTCTCCTCTCTCTCTCTATATATATATATATAAATATAAATAATATTATATATAATATATATATATATATATATAATATATATATATCATGGTTGTATTTTGTGTTATATTTATAGAACGCTGAGGAAAAAGGAGTGGGGTCTATAACAACCATTTTTGCTACCCCAAATGTAAATGTCATAATGTATTTTTTTATGTCAATAAATGTGAAAATGAAAATATGGTTAAGTTGGAGGAGTGGACATAGATTCAAATGTCTAAGGAGGAGTACTTTTGTTGTGTTTAAGTCGAAAACCCAAGCCAGTTTATTTATTTTTCCATCGATCTCCCTGATGAATTAGTGGTCTTCTCAGTAGGCATTGAAGTTGTGTATGGGTAGTTTGAAGTAAAGGACAAGGCACCATGATATCTATGTTCACATGTGATGTGTTGGGGAAAGTCAACATGAAAAGGAGAGAAGGGAATGAGGAAGGTAGGTGAGGAGGCACTATGATGCAAAAGGGAAGACAAGGATGTGTGAGGGTACAAGTGTTGGGTCCCTATAATACTAGTGATTACCCCATTACTATTGTAGTTGTACCCTTTATTAATATTGTTGCGCCCATATTTCCCCCATATTGTTATCACTGTGCCCCATAGAATCACTCTATTGTTATTTTTGTGGCTTTATATTATTATTGTTAGGTCGGCTGGGTTATATTGTGACTCCTTAGACTCCTATATATA
>APFE031469921.1:12419-30240 GCA_000404065.3 Pinus taeda
TGTTTTTTATAAATATTTTCCCCAATTATTTATTTTAACCAATATGAAAATCACCAACGTTTAAAAAAAATTATTGACACTTAATATATTAGAAAATTTGAAGTGTAAAAAATAACCCTTTAAATAGAAAGGGTTGATGTTGTATCAACCCTTTTCAAGATTAGCATGAAAATCACTAACTTTTAAAAAAAAATTAAAGTGTCAAAAATAAACCCTCTAAAAAAATGGGTTGATGTTGCATCAACACTTCTCAAAATCAGCATGAAAATCACTAACATTTAAAAAAATGTTACATAAGAAAATGTAAAGTGTCAAAAATATGCTCCAAAAAAAGGTATATTTTGAATAACCACTTTTCAAAATCGAGTGATTTTTTTGCTACCTCAAAAAAAGGGTAATCGATAATTTTCTCGTTTGATTTGTAACTATGTTTAGAATGATCAATTGCCATGATTACATGGAGTTTCGCATTTGTTAACACCATTAAATTGGCCGCAAGTCTCAAGTCAATCAATGGGATCACCAACAAGTCAACAACTAGATCAAAGAAAAACAACACAATGTTTAACAAATTCACTAGATCCAATCGAATGATGACACATGGCAATGTTTTATTGGGAGATGATGTGGAGTTTGTTGTCAACATAGTGACACATGGCGTCTCGAGGTGTTGCCAAATGGTAGTGACTAATAGCATTTTTAGATTGACAATAAGGTTGAATTTAGGTGACATGTTGCACACCTCTCGGGCTATCACATGGAGCATTGACATCATAATGACATCAGCAGACCAACATAAGACCCTAAGGTCTACAATCATATGAATTAGTTTTATGGAAACGTTGATCAGGTTATTTAAATTGGTTAAAATTCCAGATTCTTAGAAAGAAGTGTGGTTGGACATTCCATGGCACAAGAACTATAAATATGGCACCACCAAGGTCTTGAAACATAATGAAATTAGTAATTTATTCATATCAATTGAGCTGTTTGTGGTTAAGAAATTTTTTCTCCAAGTTGAAATAATTTTTGCGCTTGGTTCGTTGCCTTTGGTTTAGTGAATTCGGTTTGTAAGACTTTGTTTCGAGTTTGGTATTCTATTTGAATTCAAGTGGACATGTCAATGAGTTTCAACAACTATTTTTGCATTGGATCCAACAGTAGCTAAGATAGCACATTTGTATTGGATGACAACCCTATTATGGTGTTGTATTCATGTATCAATGGAGGTTCAAAGGCCACCATCTCCGTAAACCATAGCGTATGTATGTCCAAGCCATGAGGATGAGGGCGAGTACTATATAGCCACATGGCCCCTAACTTTCAAGCCATGGAACATATCCAAGAGTGCAATTTATCCATGAAGTATTGGAGAATCAACGAGGCTTTGTTTAATACAGTGACACCACCATAAATAAATGAGAGTTGTAGAGTCCCCCAAGGCACATCAGGAGCACAATTAGTAAGTTGTTATATAGTGTATGGGAAGTTGCGATTTCGACCCACGGGAAGAATAGGATATATATATATATATATATTATATATATATATATATATATATTATATATATATATTCATCCATTTACATTTTACAACTTCTAGTGACCTACATCGAAATCTAGTTGTCTGTTGAAAAGCACCCAGAAATAGGCATTTTGTCGAACATTTAATGTTATATATTGTTTACTATGGTTTTATGGGTTTTTAAAGTTATTATTGATCCAAATTGAAATACGAAAGAATTTGGAGAATTTGGGTGATTAGGGCTCAAATATGGAAGTAACTATAGGGGTTTGATGTTGTTTTAACTCTTATTTGATGCCTAGAAGCTCTTATGTGTTTTTGGAGAGTTTATAAGCATAATGTAGGTGTCTTAGATGCATGAAGTAAATAGGTTTTGAAAATGGGTTTGAGTGCCCAGATCGATGAATTGGTTGGAGCATAGCTTGGGACAACAATATTATAGCCGATAGGGGAGATTGACATGAAATTCATGACAATAATTACAATTGAGATGATGGTAAAGGTTGTTTATGTAAATTTAATGGTTGTAGGTTATATGATAGTACAATGGTTGTAGGTTGTGTGGCAGAGACAACGAGATAGTGTTTCTGGTAGTGGAAGGGTGTGCAAGTTGTGATTGTATTTTGTGATAGTTTACTTTGTATGTAGATTTAGTGATATATTGTGATCATAAATCCAATTTGAAAATGAGATGAAATAGAGGTCCACAAGAAAGAAAAGGAAGGAGGTTGGAGCTTCAATCAAGTTAGAGCCTAAAGGAGGTTGGAACCTACTCATTGTTGAGGTTGAAACCTCAATCAAGTGGAGCCTAGAGCAGTTTGGAGCCTACCCATTTTTGAGGTTGGAGCCTCAATCAAGTTGTAGCATACAGTGAGTAGTTTCTTGCATCTTCAAGATTGGTGGCTTAATTAGGATGTAGCCTAGCGCAAGTGGCATCTTTCTTATTCTGTGGATAATTTGCTATTGTAGGTTTAGATCTACAAATTGATGTAAAGAAATTGAAGGCTAAGCAGAAGAAGAGTTGGTGGTTTTCTCCCATTTGGGTTTCCACCTAAAATTTTGTGTCTCCTTGTGATGTGATGATTTCATGCATTGTTGATTGATTTTTTTTATGTCGCTGATATAATGATGCATTGAAATAAATTATGACAAAATGGTTCATGCTATATGGATGTAACATTAAAAAAGATTGTTAAATTGTGAAATTGAACTCACACTGATTCACGCCTCCACTCTCAGTTTGACTTTTTGGCTAGCACCACGCTCATTCCAAGTTTTATAATAATTTTTATTTAACTAACCGATTACATAGTATACCTCATAGCCATGGAATTTCCTAATCGAATCATGGCTCCTCCTCAACCAAACCATCTTTTGCAACTAGGGTGGAGGAATCCAACCTATGGGGCACCCCAACAAACTAAATTTCCTACACAACAAATTGTTAACCCAAATAATGGAATGGCATCTCAACATACATAGATTACAACCACCTATCCCATTTACTCCATCTCCCTTGTATATTGCAATGATATTCGTTTATGATGTGTGAGGACACTAACAAAAAATCAAACTCGAGTTCTTATTTAAGATCTAAATAAAGAGGTTTGGAATGAAGAATCGAGACAAGAATCAACTAGGGAACCTCCACCTCTCAAACCCCAAAATTTACCTTACCCTAAAAGGTCAATCCGAGAGAAGCCTGTTGTTCAACCTGAATTAGATCTCTGGGAGAAATTAGAAATGTGTGTGTAAATAAACCATTCCTTCTAGCTATCAAGGATGTGCCTATTTATTCTAAATCAATTAGGTAACTCTGTTTGAGGAAAACTGGGAGAAAGAAGAAAGATCCCCATTTTATCCATGTTATGGAAAAATTATTAAAACTAATGATGGGTGGGACCCTAGCAACCCAATGGTTAATTTTAAAATTAACAATATTGCTATTCCTGACACACCAATTGATTTGGGTGTTGCAATTCATGTCATGATGTAAGAAACTATGGAAGCATTAGGAATATCTAGTCTTAGGAAGACCTCCATCATATTACAATTAGTTGAAAAAACCACCATTAAACTAGAAGGGATATTAGAGGATGTCGTATTTTTGGTGGATTCGTGGGAATACCTCGCTAACTTCACAATTCTACAACCCAAGAATTCATTAGGAGGGCATCTTATGATATTGGGTATACCTTGGTTGGCCATTGTCAATGCCTACAGTAGTCATAGGTCAGGCAACATGGCCATCTCCCATGAAACCTCTACAAAACAATTGATCATTTATCCCTCGATTAAGACTAGTATAGACTTAAAGATACCTATATGGACCAAAGAGAAGGATAATGACGAAGAGGGAGAAGTCCATCAAGTTCTCTCTATATATTAATATTTGGTCATTCATGAGAAGATAAAGGATGATGAGATCAATGATTTCATATCCTCATCTTCTTCCTCAAATCAGCACATACCTTTGATCATATTCTACACCCTGAGATACAAGCTTCTCTTACTTCAACAATAAATTTACCTATATATGACTTCATTACTTTGTTTAGCATGAAACATTAGGTACCCTTAAACCAAGGAGAATCAAGATTCCACTACATAAAGCATATAAATTAGTCCTAGCCAAACCCTAAATATCAATTGAGGGTTGACTAAACAGTAGAAAGAGAACTTAATTAAGGTACTGCAAATACAAAATGATGCTCTCACTTGGGATTACTCATACATGAAGGGGATCCATCTTTAGTTATGTGTTGGTTATGATTTGGGCTGACCGAAGTTTGATTTATACTGTGCAACAAAAAAAACCCTTAATCACTGGCCCTTTTAGCAACAACCTACAAGCATATCGCAGTATCACCCAAAGTGACTATGGGGGGTTTCAGAATCTGGTTTCTACAACCTTGAGGGATGATGCGATGTAGTATTATTATGTTTTATTACCCTTCAAATTTATAAATCACTTCATCGCATTCATTTAATCACATAATCAAATCATATATGCCCATAATCATCATTGCATTGTAAGAAAATGCAACTATAATAAACTACTACTCCACAAAAGATAATAAGAAAATATACACATGAAGACACCAATTTTATCGTGGTTCATCCCAATGTGGGACTATGTCCACAAGAACTCTTGCTTATAATAATAATTCTTGTATAAGAAATAGTTCTCAACCTACACACTAAGTTATAGGTCGTTTGCGCACTCAACTGTAGACTCAGGCCTCTGCGTAATAAGCTACAAAGCCTCGCCTTATTTTCCCAACCACATATCACAAGAATACAACCATTCAATTCAACACGTGATGTTTCTCTTCTTTATTATTGACCCCTATATATACTATTACATCGAGGGATATATCATCAAAATACCATGGTCTATATAACTCCCTGAAACAATCTATGATGGTCTGAAAAACCATTCATATTTTACGACATTACATGCTTTTTACAAATAGGAGGGGCTTGAACCCACCTCGAATTCCCCACACCATGCTGTATATTTACTGTGTAGTCCACTTTTGCGCTCCTCTTCTCTACTGTGTGGTCCGCTTCGCTCTTCACTGCACACTCTGCTCCTCAAAATGTAGAGTCTTGACCAAAATTTAGGACAAGTTGGGCTGCACCTAACATTATGCACACATCACATATATATCAAGGAAGGAACTAGAACCATTCTCCAACCCCAACACTGTATGAATATAGCACTGAGGGTAATCGTAAAATAGGAACTTCAAAAACTACTTGCATATGATTTTATTTATCCAATTTATGATAGTGAATGGTTATTTCCCCGTGTTGTAGTTCAAAAGAAAAATGAGAAATGGAGAGTTCGTGTAGATTATCGAGAACTTAACAAAGAAACCCATAATGACCATTTCCTACTTCCTTCCATTGACTAGGGCCTGGATACTTTACCAAGAAAGAAGTATTTTTCTTTACTGGATGGATTTAGTGGCTACAACCAGATTCAAATCATACCTCAAGACCAAGATAAGACTACATTTACTTTTCCATTAGGGACATTTTCCTATTGATTTCTACCATTTGGACTATGTAACGCCCCTACCAGAATCTCGAAGCATCTAACTCGTCCTTCAATAACATGGTCTAACTATTTTCTGGGAATGAGAAGTTGTACAAGTGGAATCAAGCCTTGTACTTTTATTCCCTTTTATGATAGTGGCTCAGAGTGCTTTGGTGACTTGGCTTTTGCATGCATTTCCTCTTTTAACCAATGTCTCCACTCCTTGTAACTATCACCCCACTAATTTAACTTTTCCACATTGCATGGATGGATGAGTGGATTGTAATTTACTAATCGAAGGTGGTCAAGTTTATTAGCCACCTCCAGTGCAAAAAAAATCCATAATCAATCATTAAATGAATTTTTTGACCATTATGTGCATAGGGAAGAGGTGAGGGGTTTCATACCTGAGCCTACCTATGATGTCGAATTGTTGGAGATGCATGCATGTTTTTGTTGAGTTGATGACCAAACAATTTTCCTCTGGAGGTGCTGACTTCCTTTGTTTGCTAATGCACAGGTCTTAACAACATAATTATGTAGTCCAACGATGAAATATTTCTTCCATGCAGGCCTCTTTCCAGTGTTTGATCTGTTGCCGCTAGAGTGGATATATCACCTTACAACTTCTCCTCAAGGATGGTGTGACTTCTCTAGACCTCAGGAATGGCCTCTTGATGCCTCAGGGTTGCCAAATATTCTTTCTGGAGCTAAAAAAAAAAAATTGGTCCATGGTCTTGTTGTATTTGTGCAAGCTGCTACAAGATAGATCTCCTTCCTGTAGCAGACACTCATTACCTCCTAAAAACCTCATATTTCATTCAGTGACTTGTAAAAATCATGGTGTGTCTAGGGATAGGAACAAAATCTTCAGAAGGTGGTGAAATTTTCTAGAAAAGAAAAAGGTGAAGGCATAGTCCTTTTCTGTATTTTTTCTTATATATATTGGAAGAAGTGGAATATTGAGGATGAAATTGGCTAAATTGAGTGGTTTAGGGGTGAAGGAATTTGGGTCGACCACTCCCAACATTTCCCAAGGAAAAATTACCATGTAGCACTTCCTATAGAAGTCATGTAGAAATTCAAGACAGTCCTGTAGCAGCTCAGAATAGTCATGTAGCTGTTGGGTTGTGTTAGATTATTTCCACGACTACCCCGCATGAACTTGCCTATGGTTTTGTGCATGGATTTCGCACATGGTTTTGGGCATGATTGTTTTCTGCCCATGGTATTTTGTAGATGCGATCAAGAGAACTACAATTATGTTCTAATCTAGGGTTAATGGAGTGGGGTTTATGGATGCTTTGGAATGTATATATATGTATTTTAACATTGAAAGGAACATAATAAAAAATCAGTTTGGTAGTCTTGGTTTTGGGATCCAGGGGAAAATCTCTATGTATATATATATATTTTATTTTATGCTCTCACCATTGTTTTTTTCCTAGTTTTAGAATTCATGTGTAGGTAATATTTGTATTGGGTTAAAACCTACAATTGGTATTAGAGCTATTTTGGCTTCAAGGGGACACCTTCGTTGTTGAGGGGTTTTTTTCTCGAGCCTGTGGTAGACCTTGTTCAGTGGGAGATCTGTGGGATCAATTCTTGTGGTGAAAGAAGATGGCGAGTAGTGGAAAGATAGAGATCGAGAAATTTAACAGTCAGAGTTTTGAGTTTTGGAAACTCAATATAGAGGATCTGTAGCAATTTAGTAGCACCCTAAGCAGAATCTCAAAGCATCTAACTCGTCCTTCAATAACTTGGTGGGTCTCTCCAACTGTTTTCTGGGAATGAGAAGTTGTGCAAGTAGAATCAAGCCTTGTACTTTTATTCCCTATTATGATAATGACTCAGAGTGCTTTGGTGACTTCGCAACACCTTTTTGTCCTCAGTCATATCCCTCACGAAGTGATACTGAACATCAATGTGCTTTGTCTTTGAATGATAAGCAGGGTTCTTTGCCAAGAAAATTTCACTTTGGTTGTCACAGTCTATCCTTATAGATTTCTATACTAACCCCATACTTGAACACAATCTCTGAAACCAAACTGCTCCCTTTCTTGCATGAGTGGCTGCCATGTTTTCTGCCTCTGTAGTTGAAAGTGCCAACATAGACTGTATCTTACTCATCCAACTGAATACACCTCCAAATAGGTTAAACACATACCCACTTGTATATCTTCTCCGATCTAGATCTCCAACCCAGCTTGCATAAATAAATCCACGGATGTCCAAAACTATGTCCAATCCTGGTCTTCCTTGGTAGCACAAACCATAATCACTAGTGCCATGCAAAAACCTGAAAACCCGCTTCACTGTTGTCCAATGATTCTTCCCTGGTTTTGAAATAAACTTGCTCAATACTCCCATTGCATGTGCAATGTATGGTCTAGTACAGACAGTTTCATATATCAGGCTACCAATTGCACTTTCATATGGAACACGGGACATGTCCTCTTCCTCTTCTTGTGTCTGGGGATACTGTTCAACAAATAACTTTACACCTACAGGAATAGGAACCTTCACCAATTTACTATCCTGCATATTAAATCTTTGCAGTATTGTATTCGCATACTTTCTCTGGTTTAAGCAAAGCTTCCTCTTTGTTCGATCTCGTTTAATTTCCATGCCCAAAATATAGTTTGCATCACCAAGATATTTCATGTCGAATTTGGAGGATAATTGGGTCTTCAAATCCTGGACAATTTTTTTGTCATTTCCAACCAAAAACATATCATCCACATACAAGGTCAGATAAATAACATGGTCACCAATTAATTTAAAATACACATAGTGATCTACTTTGCTTCTAGTGAATCCAAGCCCCTGTATAAATGTATCAAATTTCTAATACCACATCCTTCATGATTGTTTTAACCCATACAAAGACTCTTTTAACTTGCATACCAGTTCTTTCTTACCCTTCACCACAAAGCCTTTAGGTTGCTTCATGTAGATCTCTTCTTCTAGATCCCTGTGAAGAAATGTTGTTTTCACTTCCATGTGCTCTACCTCAAAATCAAAAGGAAAAAAAAAACAGATAAAAGTAATCTAATAGAAGCTACCTTGGTAACAAGAGAAAAAATATCACCAAAATCAATTCCCAGCACCTGGAAATAATTTTTTGCTACCAACCTAGCTTTGTATTTCTCTACCTTTCCTTTTGCATCCATCTTCTTCTTGAACACCCATTTGCCGCCAATGGGTTTCCTTCTAGGCGACAACTCCACTAGATCTCAAGCATCATTTTTGTGCAAAGATGCCATTTCATCAACCATGGCCTCTTACTAGAGTTTTCCACCCTCTCAATCTATTGCTTCCCTCACAGTTCTGGGATCACAATCAGGAATAGATAAAGAAATATTTGAATAGAAATCAAATGGACTATACCTTTCTAGCTACCTTCTATCTTGAACTAATCTTCTCACAACCAGAGTTTGTGGCTCTTTATCTTTTGATTCTTCTTCTACTATAGAGTCTGATTCTTCCTCCTTTAGCTCAAACTCTATCTTCTTAGGTTCCTTTGGTATGAATTCATGTTCAATAACATATTTCACCTCTCTAAACACCACATCTCAGTTGTACACAACCTTACTTGTTTATGGGTTCCAAAGCTTATAACCTTTTAAACCATCCTTATACCCAATAAAGATGAATTTTTCAGATTTACTATCTAACATTGTTCTTTTCTCCTTTGGAACATGTACATATGCATCACATCCAAATACCCTTAGATGTGAAAGAGAAGGTTTCTAACCAGTCCATACCTCTTGTGGAATCTTGTCCTCCAACACCAACTAACGTGATTGATTGACCAGGTAACATGCAGTCTCCAATGCCTATACCCAGAATTCATGTCTTAACTTGACACCACTGAGCATACTTCTTGCCCTTTCAATCAACGTCTTGTTCATTATTTCTGAAACTCCATTTTTCTCAAGTGTGTATTGAGTAGTCTTCTACCTGCTATACCACACTTCTTATAGAACTCTTCAAATTCCTTCTTGCAAAACTCTCCATCATTATCTATTCTCAACACCTTTATCTTCTTCTCTGTCTAGTTTTCTACCAAAGCCTTAAATTCTTTAAACCTGTTAAAGACTTTGAATTTATTCCTGAGAAAATATACCCATGTATTCCTTGAGAAGCCATCTATAAATGATACATAGTACATAGATTTTCACAGTGATGGATCCGAAACAGGTCCAAACACATCATTGTGCACAATCTATAATATTTTTTTGCCCTCTTACCACCAGAGGGGAAACTCACCCGATTCTGATTCCCATATATGCAATTTTCATAGAAATCAAAATCCAGAGATCTATTAGACATACCTTCTACCATACCATTATCATGAAGTATTCGAAGGCCCTTCTCTCCAATATGTCCAAGACTTTGATGTCATAGCATGGTCTTTTCTCCAAAGACCACTAGATATTCTGCTCCACTTTCAGGAACCATAGAATTGTTTCACCCATCAATAACAGTGATACCTTGAAGCTTGTATAGAGTTCCAATCAGAATTCCCTGCATTAATATCAGTGCTCACTGAACCATCTTGCAAGTATCTTTCTCAAACACTATTTTTACACCTGCATCATCAAGCTTGCTTACGAAAATCAGATTTCTAGCCAATGCAGGAATATGTAGAACACTCAGAAGTGTTTTAATCCTTCCACCTTGCAAATTCAACATAACTTTTCCATGACCAATAATTCTAGCCTTCTTGTCATCCCCTAAGAAGACATCACCACCATCATATTTATCATACTCGCAAAACCACTCTCTATGGGGAGTGAAGTGAAGTGATGCACCTTAGTCAATCAACCATGCCTCATGATCTACATATGTACTTGAAGAAGAAGCCAAGTACACATCCCCACCTTCACCTGAGGTGGTTTTCACCTCTGTAGAAGAATCATCATTATATCCCTTTCCTTTCTTAGGATATTTAAATTTACAATCCAATTCGAAGTGCCCTTCCTTTCTGCATTTCCAGAACACCTTTACAGGTTTTCCTAGATATTTAGATCTCCCACTCGAGGAATTATTTTTGTTTCTATTCTAGGACCATCCTCGTACAAATAACGCATCACCATTCTAGCCCTCCATAATTTCTATCTCATCTCCTCTGACATCAAGGATGAGACTATTTCATCAAACTGCAAGGCAGTTGCATTGCTACCTATTGCAACAACTAGACTATCCCACGAATATGGTAAAGAACGCAATAAACTGATGCACTTATCTTGATCTAAAATTTTAATATCAATAGATAATAACTGGCTTACCATAGTTTTAAATGCATTCAGATGCTCTGTCATCAAGTCTCCATCTTTCATCCTCAGGTTATATAGATTTTTCCGTAGGAACAATTTTTTCACCAGACTTAGATTGGTACAAAGTCCCTAACTTGTCCCACAAATACTTCATCAAAGCTTCCCCTGATACATTAAAAAATACTCAATCTGAGACACACAATCGTATTGTGTTCTTTCTTCCAATCCAACTTCACCCAGTCTTCAGCTGACATTGTTGTTGGTTTAGTACCTAGATCTACTGGAATCCATTGATCTTTATCCACCAATAGATCCTCTATATTGAGTTTCCAAAACTCAAAATTCTAACCATTAAATTTCTCGATCTCTATCTTTCCACTGCTCGCCATCTTCTTTCACCACAAGAATTGATCCCGCAAGTCTCCCACTAAACAGGGTCTACCACAGGCCCAAGAAAAAAACCCCTCAGCAGCAAAGGCATCCCCTTGAAGTCAAATAGCTCTGATACCGATTGTAGGTTTTAACCATGTACAAAAATTACCTACACACGAATTCTAAAAATAGGAAAAAACAATGGTGAGAGCATAAAACAAAAAACATATATACACAAAGATTTTCCCCTGGATCCCAAAACCGAGACTATCAAATTGATTTTTCATTATGTTCCTTTAAATATTACAATACATATATATACATGCCAAAGCATCCATAAAACCAATCCATTAACCCTAGATTAGAACATAACCATAATTCCATTGAACAGATCTACAAAATACAATGGATAAAAAACCATCATGCCCAAAACCATGTGTGAAATCCATGCACAAAACCATAGGCAGATTCACGTGGGGTAGTCATGGAAAGAATATAACACAACCCAACAGCTACATGACTGTTCTGAACTACTATAGGACTATCTTGAATTTCTACATGACTTCTATAGGAAGTGCTACATGGTAATTTTTCCTTGGGAAATGTTGGGAGTGGTCAACCCAAATTCCTTCACCCCTCAACCACTCCATTTAGCCAATTTCATCCTTAATATTCCACTTCTTTCCATATATATAAAAAAAACATAGAAAAAAGACTATGCCTTCACCTTTTTCTTTTCTAGAAAATTTCACTACCTTCTGAAGATTTTGTTCCTATCCCTAGATCCACCATGATTTATCCAAGTCCTTGAATGAAATATGAGGTTTTGAGGAGGAACTGAGTGACTGCTACAGGAAGGAGATCTGTCCCATAGCATCTTTCACAAATCCAACAAGACCATGGACCAATTTTTCTTTTTGCAGCTCCAAAATGAATATTTGGCAACCATGAGGCATCAAGAGGCCATTCTTGAGGTCTAAAGAAGTCACACCATCCTTGAGGAGAAGTTGTAAGGTGATATATCCACTCCAGTGGCAACATATCAAACACTAGAAAGAGGCCTGCATGGAATAAATATTTCATCACTGGACTACATAATTATGTTTTTAAGAGCTGTGCATTAACAAAAAAAGGAAGTCAGCACCTCCAGAGGAAAGTTGTTTGATCATTAACTCAACAAAAGCATGCATGCATCTCCAACAATTCGACATCATAGGTAGGCTCAAGTATGAAACCCCTCACCTTTTCCCTATGCACATAATGGAAAAAAGATGCATTTAATGATTGATAATGGAGTTTTTATGGGCTGGAGGTCACCAATAAACTTGACCACCTTCGATTAGTAAATTGCAGTCCACTCATCCACTCATGCAATGTGGAAAAGTTAAATTAGTGGGGTGATAGTTACAAGGAGTGGAGACAACAATTAAAAGAGGAAATTCATGCAAGAGCCAAGTCACCAAAGCACTCTGAGCCATTATCATAAAAGGGAATAAAAGTACAAGCCTTGATTCCACTTGCACAACTTCTCATTTCCAAAAAACAGTTGGAGAGACCCACCAAATTATTGAAGGACGAGTTAGATTCTTCGAGATTCTTCTTAGGGTGCTACTGAATTGCAAGTAGGGAAGATAGGGTACTACTATACATTGCGGAGGCATTGTTAAGGGGCAATAGGGGGGTGGTTGCCCCCCTTCTTGGGGGGTATGGAGGGGGGCGGTAGCCCCCTTGCACAGAGTCCAGGGCAGTGCCCCAGGAAAAAAACTTTGGACCCTATATTAGGTGGGTAGACCTACCTATGGTTTTGTGCATGGATTTCAGACATGGTTTTGGGCATGATGGTTTTGTTTCCATGGTATTTTGCAGATCCGGTCAAGGGAACTATGGTTATGTTCTAATCTAGGGTTAATGGATTGGGGTTTATGGATGCTTCCACATATATATATATATATATATATATATATATATTAATATATATATATTGTAACATTGAAAGGAACATAATGAAAAATCAATCTGGTAATCCCGGTTTTGGGATCCAAGGGAAAATATCTGTGTATATCTGTTTTATGTTTTATTCTCTCGCAATTGTTTATTTTCAGTTTTTAGAATTCGTATGCAGACAATTTTTGTACAGGGTTAAAACCTATAGTAGCATTTGCAAGAATGAGCCAAAACATGATTTAGTTTCTTTCTAGACGATGGAGAATGGTATGGAGGTGGATGAATGAGGATGAAAATGTAATGGATGGTTGGGAAAAATGGAGAAATAGACAGTGGACTCTGTTCTTGAACCACTATCTCTTTGACTATCTGGAGTCCTGCAAAAGAGGAATGCTAGCAAAATTGATGTAAGGACGACTTCTTGTGTCTTATTTCTTTTATTTTCTCTCTTTTTTTTAGAGACATGCATACTGCCTTTAAAGAGGTTTTCAACCTACATGCCTGCCCAAGGCACCTCAGAGGAGGTTTTCACCTTGGTATCTTTTCATTATATTTTTCTTCTCTTTTTTATTTTTCTTGTTTTTTGTTTTGATCTTGGGCTGCCTCACATAGGTTTTAAACACTAAAGTTGGACTTATATGCCTCATGAAGGTTTTCATCTAGGCCCCTTTTTTTCTTTTTTATTTTTCCAGAAGTTTGGTGGATTGAGGGTTGTGAGCCTTCCAATCACATTCAACTCCTTGCTAATTGAACTAATAAACTCTTTTATGGGCAAATGTATTTTGTATAACTTCAACATGCAACCATTAAAAAGAAAGGGAATACCTCCCTCATCAATTGTTCTGATTTGGATAGAACCATTCTCATGACATGTTTACACTAGATAGGGACCCAGCCATCTTGTCATTAATTTTCCTTTGAAATCCTTGAATTTGGAATCATATAGCAGGGCCCAGTCACCTTCTTGAAAATTCCTTTCCCTAATGTGTTTATCGTGCCAAATCTTCCTTTGTAGTTGGATCACTTTAGTGTGTAGGAGAGCTTGCAACATGAGTTCATCTAAACCATTGAGTTGGAGCAGTCTCTTTTACTATGTAGTAGTGAGGTCCATGTCTAACTAAGCTTCCATCTTTAAGGTATTGTATTCAAATTCAATGGACACTAGGTCATTCTTCCCATAGGCTAGTTCAAATGGAGTAAATCCATTAGTGTTCTTCCAACTGGTGTTGTAGGCCCAAGTGGCTTCTACAAGTTTGTAAGCCTAATCCTTTTAGTTGTTGTTAAAAACCTTGGTCAGAATGTTCTCCATGTCTCTATATGTGACCTCCACTTTCCCATTTTCCTTAGGGTTATAGGAATTAGATGTCATGTGCTTGATGTGGTGCTGCTTCATGAGGTCTTCGATAATATTTGAGGTGAATTGTGTCCCTTGATCAATAACTAACTCTTGGAAAACCAAACTTGTAGAAGATGTTCTCCCTCATAAACTCAACCACATTTTGCTCAGTTGTTTCCTTAACTGCCTTTGTTTCAACCCATTTAGTCAGGTAATAAGTGCACACAATGATATACATATTTTGTCTTGATGGGGGGTCAATGGGCTTACTGAAGTCCATGCTCCATTTCTCAAATGGATCTAGAGTCACTTGAGGTTGTAAGGGAATTTCATCCTTAGGTGTGGGCTTACCCATCCTTTTGCATTAATCACACCTGGTGGTGTACCTTCTTGCATCTTGATTTAGAGTGGTCTAGCAGTAACCTATTTGTAGAACTTTGAAGGTTGTTCTCTTATCAGCAAAATTTCCTCCACAAGGTCCGTCATAGCATGATGAATGGGGCACTCTTCCTAATAATATTGCTTTTCTCTTTGGATGGTAGATTAGGAGGGAACCTACCAACAACCAAGTAGTTGGATATATCAGCAAACCAAGGATAAGGCACCAATATGGAAAAGAGGTGTTCATCTGAGAGCTAATCATTTATCATTTCTTCCTTTTTTGTAGGCAACGTTAGTCTTGAGAATAAATCTACAACCACATTCTCTTTCCTTGGTTTGTCAATAATAACCAAATCAAATTGTTGCAATAATAACAATCATCAAATTATCCTAGCATTGACATAAAGTTTATTCACTAAATACTTAATGGCTACAAGTTCAGTATGGACAAAAGTTTGATAATCAATGATGTAATGCCTAAACTTGTTCAAAGAGTGTGCCACAACCAGGAGTTCATTTTCAGTGACTGTATAATTTAGCTTAGATTTAAAAAGGTTCTTATTGATTCAATAGATAGCATAAGGAAATTTGTCATTCACTTATCCTAAGGTTACCCCTATGGCTTTATCTGATGCATCTGTGTGTATATGGAAAGTTAATGCCCAGTTGGGACCTCTAAGGATAGGTGTAGTGGTAAGCTTTTCTTTTAATGCTTCAAAGGCCTCTTGACAATTGTTTATCCAACAGAAATCTAAATATTTAGCCAGTAGTCCAAACAAGGGTAAATCCAATTTACCGAAGTCTTTAATGAACCTTCTATAACACCCATCCAATCCAAGGAATATCCCAGCATCTTTTTTCCTTTAAGGGATAGAGACGCTTTTAATGATGGAAATTTTGTTTGGGCCAACCTATATCCCTTATTTTGATATGGAGTGGCCAAGGAGAGTCCTTGAATTCATTAAAAAATCACATTTCCTAGGACTCAATAAAAAATTCATTTCAATGCATTTCTTTAAGACTTTTCATAGTTTAGAAAGGGATTCCTGGAAGTCACATCCATAAGGGGTGAAGTCATACATGTATATATCAATAGTGTCATGAAAAATTTCATCAAATATACTTAGAACTTCCCTCTGCAAGGTAGCAGGGGCGTTGCACAGACTAAATGGAAGGACCCTATAAGAAAAGGTACCCCAAGGACATGTGAAGTTTGTCTTATCATGGTCCTCAGGGTTGATATATATTTGGTTGTACCCACTATATCCATCTAGGAAGGATAACAATATCTTCCCTACAAGGCCATTTAAGACTTAATTAGTGAAGGGAAAAGGGAAGTGGTCCTTCTTTATAGCCTTGTTAAACACTCGATAGTCAACATAGATCCTTCACTTCCCATTTTTCTTGGGGACTAAAATGAGAGGGGACACCCACACATTATCTGAAATGGGGTATATGAACCCTTCATCTAGTAGCTTTTGTAATTCCTCTTTCACAATGTCTGTAAGAGTTGGTTTCATCCTCCTCTGGGGTTGGTACACATGCTTGCATGCCTCTTTGATGTATATATGATGAGTGCATACTGAGGGATGCACACACTTCATCTCCTTATAGTCCCAAGAAAATGAATCCAGGCATTACCTTAGCACATTGCATAATTTCTCTCCCTGCTCGGCTAAGAGAGAGGGGTTGATCTTTATATTTTTAGATGGTCTAACCTCCACCTTGGCATGTTCTAGGCTAGAGTCAATAGAGCACAAATCAGTCTAAGGATTACTCTCAAATTCCTTTATCATTTCATCAACTAGCATGGTAGTGGGATGTTGATTCTATAATACATGGTCGATAGGGTCATCTTTATTAAGCTGCCTCCCCCCTATAACAATGTATAGTGTGCAAACTAGGTAGAGGGATTCCCAATAAAATTATTCCTCTTCCTCATCCTCTAACCACAAGGGAAATTCATGCTCAATAAAAGGTTGAGCATGAGGATACAACACAAGTTGTTTTGATATATGTCTATTTGTGATGGTCATGTTCTTAGCCCCATAACTAATGTAGGCATCAACAATGGAAAACCAATGTATTCCTAGGATGAGAAGATAGCCATTAAACTTGTTTTTGGGCTGGAGGACAAGGAAGTTAGTGGGGTGCTCCCAGGAGTCAATGGAGACCATTACATTCTCAATAAATCCCTAAGGAGTTATTATGGATATGTCTACAAGCTACATTATTGTAGTGGTCTTCCTTAAGGCCCCTCGAAGGTTGAACTTAAGATGGTTTCCCTAGTCATCACATTTATTGCATCCCCAAGGTCAATCAAGGTATTAGGGGCCATAATGCCATCAATGTGCACATCCACTGCTGCGCTACCGGGATCCAATTACTTTGGGGAGATTATCCTCCCAAGCATCAGATCAAATAGCTGACCAACAACACTGATAATGGGGGTAACTCTTCTTCTTCTCCCAAGCCTTTTGAAACTATCTTCCTTCATAATTTTTTTGTAAATGGGGACATATTTGAGGGCCTGAAGAAGGGGTATTTTGACACACAATATCTTTAATTATTGTGGGCATTGGATCCCCCCATAGCAAATTTTTGGGGCTTGTAGCCCGAATTTTGGTCAAATGAAATGTAAGACCCCGTAAAATGTAGGCGTGGAGCGTGAGAGTCTAGGGTTGTCCACCCTAAAACTATTGTTATTTAATATAGAATTTGTTGTCCTACCCATGGTCTAAAAACTTGTTGAAGCCCCGAAAATCAGGTCGACAACAAGGGGGATACCCACCCGGTCCGGACCTTGGTTAGCAATTCCTTATCCATTTGGTATAGCGGGTCCAATTGGGGATAATGGGACCAGTTTCCCAATCTAAGGGTGTGTGTGTGTGCAGAATTGGATGTTGCTGATCTAAAAGTTCCTATCTAAACTACTTT
>APFE031469921.1:61004-89608 GCA_000404065.3 Pinus taeda
TAAAGATCATTCAGCGATTATAAGAATGGAAATCAATTAAGATAAACCACTTTGCATAAAAAGTTAGGCAAAACAGTTGTGAACAACATATCGCATAATAAGTTATTCACACATTAAACATAAATAAATGGCTTCACCGTACAAAAGTGCCAAATGGTAACACAAACATTCATGTAATAACATATAAACAACTAAAAATTGTATATTGCTTTAAGAATATAAGCAGAAATGGTCAAGAGATCAAAAGTACCATTTATGACTGGTCCTACTCATAAGCTTCAAGAAACAATGATTTATCTCTCCTTGTTCTAATATCTACTAAGAGTAGAGAAGTGCAACATCAGTAGCAGATATCAAATGCAAACATCAATAAATCTTGATCTGTTCATTCATCAAAACCTCCTCTGAGGGTCCAAAAGTGCATGTTCTGAGGACAAGTTTTTGACAAATTTCTGGACCCTTCTCTAAATGCATGAGAAGGGTTTAAATATTGCTAACTAAATAAATTAATTACATAAATTTAGGATACGGTTTAAATGACCGCCCTTTTTCTAAGCAAACTTATTTCTAAAAAATTGAATCTAATTCCTAACTATTTCTGCTTTTTCTCCTTAATGTTGCAAGCATTCAACATTTGCCTGGGAAGAGTCGGCTGGTTGCCTTTCGCTTTTGTTTGAGTTAAGCAAACAGAAATGGCAAGTGCTAGCACCATTTTTTAGTAAACTAGAAGATATTTTTGGGAATCATCCTCTGGCTGGGTGAATTAACTGCGTATATACTTGGTAATGACCAAAATTTCCCTCAAATTGCTTCTTCCTTTGCTATCTTGATTTCCATAATTGCGAATGACTAAGCAAGTTACAGACCTTGCTTTCTGAACAATTTTCTTAGCGCATCGAAAACTGCCTCCGTTCTTTGATCCGGGCCTTTCTGGTGCGTTTTTCGCCTTTAGTGCCTTTTCCTTTACCGGGTATAAGCTTCAAGATTTTTTGTAAACATGTTTCTTTTGTGAGCTTTTGACCCTGAGTGTTGAGTCGGCTACTGATGTCAGTATCTGTTCAGAGATGCTCTGGAATCTGCGGTTCTATTGCATGCAGTATCCGTTTATGAGGGCATCTCTTCTCTGTCTTCGAGCGTTGACGCTTTCCCTTTTTCTTTAGATGTTTCCTGTTTTTCATTCCCGCAGTTCACGCAAAGGAAAAGAGTAATGACAATAAATATTGACGCGAAATTTCTAAGCTCTACGAATGTATAAAATAATGCCACCCATTGTGAACTGACTCTTCGACAAACACAAAATTGTCCTTCATTAACACTTTGGCGTACATTCATTAATTTTCTTTAAGGTGCGCATCCAATATTTTGGTTTACTGACAGCTTTTCTTGAATGTTGAGCCGAGGAAAATTTGTGATGGGCGAATTCTGCAACTTGCATTACGTTATCGCGTTATCGCATTTTGTCAAGATTGTGATATCGCAGATCGCAGATTGTAGCATCGTAGCATCGCGTTTATCGCAAGATCGCAGATCATGTTAAATCATTGTGTGATGTTTATGCGATGTCATATATCGGCCATCGGAGATTTCTTAAGATCTTCATTTATGGGCGCTTCTTAATGTATGCGATGCGATGAATTTCACGTCGCTTTTTCGCAATTTTTATTGTGCTCATAAAGAAATGTTCTACTCTCTTCTCGTGATGCGATATATTTTTAAGGAGTATAACACAAAAAAAATTGAATTTTTTACTAAGGGTCCCCACTTGTTTTATGTTATTGCTAATACTAAAGAAGGAGGGGGGTTGTTGGTGGCCACAACAAGACCATGGGAATGTATAAATAGAGCGAGGCTCTAAGTGTAGAAGTCATTTATTGGTTAGTACTGATCTTAAGTGATATGGGTTTCTGAGTGTGATATTCACTCTGAGTCTGTAAGTCTGAGTCTTGAGTGGTAGTAGTGGAAAGAGGCTCTACAGCTGAGTGCACAGAGGCCTGGTAGAGTCTATAGCTGTGTGCACAGACCCCTGCAGCTGAGTGTGATGGGTAGAGTTGGGATTGTACTGGAACAGAAGATTAATAAAAGTTAAGTTGATCACTAAAATATTGTGCATCTATTCGTCGATCTGTATGTTTATGCTTCTGTTATATGTTTATGCATATCTTTCCAGTTTAATGTTTGCGCGCACTTTTTATGAATGTTGAATGATTGATAAGATTACTGGGCCCACAAAATTAAGTCATATCTATAATAATAACATAGTAAGAGTAAAGGATATAGATTGCAACTCTTTGCGCTCTTTACAGAGCTACGTGAAGCTAAGACAGTTGCGCAGAGAAGTGCAGGCACACATGATTGGTTCGTGACCTTTGCAGACCTCATCAAGACATCCCTAGGGTGTAGAAACCTAGTTCCAGCACCCTTCCATACTACCTCAGGTGAGACCTCAGTTCGCGCACCATGGACTATTGCCGAAAGGACTAGTAGTTACGAGATTTGTTCGGCTAAATCACTTTTGACCCTGGGTCAGGCCCCAACAAGCCAACAAATGGTTCTGTTTTCTGGACCAGGATCTGCCTAAGGGATGTCTAATGTTGGAACACTGGAACCCTACGAAGAAGGAAATTGAAGATTGGTTGGATCAGAAACTTCACGAGTTTGTGACATAAGAAAATAGAACTCCACATATATCTGAGAAGAGGTGGATGGATCGCTACATATATACGAAAATCCATGAGATCTTCTTCACATCCTTCTCTTCAGAGCTATATGATTGGATCATGAGGTTAGCCAACAGCCAGGGAAGGTATAAGTTCGATCAACCGATAGTGTGGACTCCGGAGTTAGTAGGCAAACTAGAGGCATTAGAAGATAAGATCGTGCGGGTCGTGGAACATTGGATTGACTAGATAATAGGAGGGTTTATCATTGAGTTCACAATAGAAACGAATATGAGCTATAGCAAAGTAGAATGATGTTTTCTCAAAGGATCATGAGGTAGGTGCATCAAATCCTTGAATACTTGGATTAAGATGTTGTTATGTGAAAAGCGGGTTATGCGAATACATTGATGTTTGGAATGGCGTGAAGCAAAAAGATATACAAAGGTATTGAAGGGTTAGGAAATAGTCCTTTAATTTCACCTCCACGAGCGATCAAGGAAAAGCACGCTGGGGTTTCCCTGAGAAGTGCAATCAGTTTGATAAAGTAGTGTATTTTGCAGTTATCGCCTCCACTTACGCCTTCACCCACTTCACCTAATTCACCTCCAACTTCACCCACTCCACCTCCATCACCCCCACAGTTCAGTATGGTGAGCGCAATCAAGCTAACTGTATTCAGAGCAGTAGGGAATGAGGATCCAGACCAGTTTTGGTTTGTGGTAAGAGCAGTCTGGGAAGCACAAGGGGTCACGAATGACAACATTAAGAAGGCCACATTGGTGAGCGCACTACAGGATCACATGCTGACATGGTATATCAAGCACTTGAATGATCACCTAAATGAAGGAATAACGGGGATCCAGAATGCACTGAACATAGAATTTAGCCATCCAAAGTCAGAGACACAGTCAATCATCGAATTTAAAGAGATTGCGATGCTTCTAGGTGAGACCCCCTAGGATCTAGATCAGAGGTTGAAAAGTACAATCTGTGAGGCTAATATGACGCTAATGGATGCGTGCACCACGCGTGTTTTGTGGCGTCTTTGACACCACACCTGAGGATAGCGTTGTCACAACAGAAGCTTTCAACCCAGGATGAAGCGCTGGAAATGGCGATGAGGTTGCATGAAACACCAATGCAGGATTCGGGATTAGGAGTCCAACAAATCCACGTGCAACTATAGGACCTATGCTTGGAGGTGCAGAGTTTGAAGCAGGATAGGACGCCACGGAAAGAGGCACGCGAAGAAGTGTGGTGCATAAAATGTAAAGGCTAGGGCCATGACAAGGATCACTGTCCAGTATTCACGAACTACTTGGTGGGAGGGGGACCAATGTTGTTGAGACCAGAGGCACAGGCAGGACCAAGTGCAACACCCAAGCTCTGGTGTGTGATCTGTCAGGTGGGAGGAAAGCACACGATGGACAACTATCATTTGTTACAGAAGTATACACAGATTCCCCAACAATTATTTTGCAATTTTTGTAGACCGATGGGCCATTACGAGCGTACTTATCACAACTACAAGTTAATGATGGAGAAAACCCCAACATATAGAATGTAGACGGAAATGTGAGATCTTGACCTAGCCGCGGGGATGGCACGCGCTGGATTCCAAGGGCGAGGTCAAGGAAGAGGAGGAATGGTGCCAGGAAGGGGCCACAGACAATTAATCTATTACAATTGTGGAGGACCAAGGCACTACGCCCGCGATTGTACCAACCCAACGAGACTATCTTGTTCATATTGTGCTGAATTCGATCATGAAGAAATAGATTGTCCTACGTTGATCATGCAGATGCGAGAGAAAGGGGTACTTCAGCCTACTTCGACGCAGAATATTCAAATGATGAGGTCTGAACCATGCGAAGAAGTCCCAAATGTGAATATGGTGCTCAGAAGTGGTGCAACCATAGGGGAAGATAAGGGAAAGTAGCCCGAGGAAGATACATGGGTTCACAAGGCTCCTACAAAGGAACCCGAGTTTGACTTGGAACATGCAAAGGAGACGTTTTTGGAAGCTAAGAGGAGCTTCACAAAGGCCTCTACTTCAGGTAGTAAGGATCAACCAGAGCCAAGAATGGATCCTTCTATGCTTACTACCTTTTTAAAGACATGCATGAAACTACTGCGCAATAATAAGGCAGTTAAAGGATGACAGGAGTTGATAACTAGGTGTGCAAGGTCAAGGGAACTGTGTGTAGTCTAGAAACTGGGAAAGCATACATTGCATACTGGGAGGGAGATGAGATTAACAGCTCATATTGGCGAATATGAAATGGATCAGGTAATCCTAGACCTGGGTTCAGATGTGAATGTATTACCAAAGAAGACATGGGAACGCATGGGCAGGGCCATATTACAGTGGTCCCCTATTCAATTACTGATAGAGAACCAAAAAAATATCTTACCCATGGGAAGGTTGCAAGGGTTAACAATGGACATCGAAGGCGCGAGCACGTAGATAGACTTTGAGGTAATAGAGATTGTTGATGACAACAACCCTTACCCCGTGTTGCTAGGAATAGATTGGGCCACATATATGAATGGAGTCATCAACCTGAAGAAGCGGAAGATGATTTTCGAGAAAAAGTCCCTACGCATAGTAGTTCTACTAGATCCAGCAGAAGGAGCACGCTACATTGAACCTGTGCGCGATGATGACAACAACGATGAGCTTGATTGCATTTACCAGATAACAACACAAGACCAGGATTGGGTGAACCTGACAGCAGATGGGAGAATCTCATGGGAGTGCGACAATTCCTATACTTCAGATTCAGATGAGGAAATAGAACGCTGGTAGAACCGGTTGCACGAAGTAACAATGCTGAATTACAACATGATGATTAGATCACTACATTACGTGACAATCGAAGCAAGGGAATTGCCAACATATGATGGGGTAACAGGAGTGAATGAACTCTTAGACAAACTTGAAAGTGCAGTACCGAAACAGCAGCAGTACGGTGCGATGGAATGAGGATTGCGCGTGACACCCACATGATGGTGGAATACACACCAGAAGAATATTGGAAGATGGTGTGAATGCAGAAGATGGATGCACTTATGATTTGGAAGTCCCCAGATTGGAATGTGAGCTGGGCAGCCAGGGCGAAGCAGTTTGCATGCCCACCTATGTCAATGGGTGTAGACGTGTGCTGTGCAAGCACATCCCAGGCTAAGGATTGAAAATTAAAACCTGACACGACAGTAAGAAAAGAGATGCACACCACAAATAACCCACCTCAGAGCATTCATAAAGCTACGCAGAATCACCAATAGAGTTTACTAGGTAGGATGGACAAATTGGGACCTGTGCGTACTAGTAGTTCGTTGGGCCTATAGGACCATAAGAAAAAACTAGAGCATGGAAATGACCCCAACACTAACAAGAAGAGATGAAACTAGGAGAACAGAGAATAATTCCCAGACCACAGCTCCCATAGTTGGGATAGGACGCGAGGACCTGGGCAAAGAAATTAGGCGGTTACAAGAAGTCATTCAGCAAGGGAGCTTGAAACTTTGTGAAATCGATGAAGATTGGGCATGGCTGAGGAAGAAAAGCGTGACATTGGATGAAGAAATCAACGAACTGGAAACTGAAGTCGTGCAAACGGGTCACGAGAAACTAAGCATGATGGGACCAAGTCTAGCTAGCTCTGCTACTGCATTAGAAGGAGTTGCGACCCTGCTATCATGGTTGTGACCACACCTTACTAAACAGAGGATCGTACCATACGAGGAAAAACACGATGCACTAACAGACGTAAGGGTATTTTAAAGTGCCCATGGCCCGGGCTAGTAGGAAAATTGAAGCCTTGCACCAAGAGTGCGACCACTTGACTATCTGTAGGAAGCACAGTCTCAACACTCCAAGTAGTTGAAAGAAGGTGCGGGACTATAAATGAGTCTACAAGAGAGCTGCACGGGAAGAAGGTTCCACATAGGGTAATAAAGTTACCCCCTACATCCCCACCATAGAAAAGGTTAACTAACTGGTAGCTGGATTTTGCAAGACCCAGGAGGAGGCCGCAAAGGTTCAATTGGAGCTGAACTTGCATATCGCAAAGCTACGACTGAAGGCGCAAACCTCTACACCCCCTAAAGTCAGAGAGCAGCACCACCATGCCATTTAGTCGGGGTTAAAAGAGATAGAGCACGTTGTATAGGACTACACGGGATTGTTGGACTAGTCCCTCTTCATGCTTACTTCACTATAGGAGGACCCAATGCTATAGCTATTAGAGACATAAGTGCGGGAATTGCAGCGTGCCTATGACAATGTCCGGGGGACCGCACAGATGGTCGCCCTTACTTAGTAGTTAGCCAAGATGAGGGAGGCCCAGGCTCTGAAAGAATAGGTGGACGCCACATGCCAGAAAGAAGAAAGGCTTATTGTACGCATCCAGCCTTGGCTTGAGGAAGCGTTCATAGTCACCGCCACGATCGAGGGGAAGCTGGCCTAGATGCAGGACACATATGCGCAAAGGAAAGAATGGGGCTCTGCAACAATGCATTCAAGAGTTGCACACAATTGATATAATAGACAATGGAAGAATATGTGGTAGATATCCGCGAAGCGCGGAAGTTGCTGGATGGACTTCGAGCAAAGATCACCACACCAGCCGAGTGACTCGAATGAGTCACGATGATTGTGTTGGGGGCTTTTTGGGTAGTGGATCCCCCCATAGTAGATTTTTGGGGCCTGCAGCCCGAATTTTGGTCAAATGAAATGTAAGAACCTGCAAAATGCAGGCGCGGAGTACGAGAGTCTAGGATTGTCCACCCTAAAACTATTGTAATTTAATATAGAATGTGTCGACCTACCCATGGTTTGTGGACCATGGGAATGTATAAATAGAGCGAGGCTATAAGTGTATAAGTCAGTTTTTGGTTTGTATTGATCTTAAGTGACATGGGTTTCTGAGTGTGATATTCGCTCTGAGTCTGTAAGTCCGAGTCTTGGGTGTAGTAGTATAAGGAGGCTCTATAGCTAAGTGCACATAGGCCTAGTAGAGTCTACAACTATGTGCACAGACCCCTGCAGCTAAGTGCACAAGGCGGAGTTGGGATTATACTAGAACAAAAGATTAATAAAAGATAAGTTGATTACTGAAATATTGTGCATCTATTCGTCGATCTGTATGTTTATGCTTCTGTTATATGTTTATGCATCTCTTTACAATTTAATGTTTGTGTGCACTTGTTATGAATGTTGAATGATTGATAAGTTTACTGGGCCCACAAAATTAAGTTAGATCTATAATAATAACACATTAAGGGTAAAGGGTCTAGATGGAAACTCTTCACGCTCTTTACAAAGCTACGCGAAGGTCAGACAGCTGCGTGGAGAAGTGTGGGCACGCAGGATTGGTTTGCGACCTTTCTAGACCTCATCAAGACATCCCTAGGGTGCAGAAACCTGGTTCTAACACCCTCCCATAATACCTCAAGTGAGACATCAGTCTGTACACCACGGACTGTTTTCGAAATGGCCGGTAGTTATGGGGTTTGTTCGGCTAAATCCCTTCTAAACTTGGGTCAAGCCCCAACAAGCCAACACTTCTCCTAGAATTTCATCCTCTTCTAGGATGTGTTCTTTAGGGTGGACCAATATTTCAGGGAAAGGAGGTGTGTTAGCTTGAGGGGAAACCTATTCCTTCTCCTCTTAAATCTCTCCAAGTGGAGAATGTGGGTGATTATCTAGGAGCACCTTCCCAAATCGAAGGTTGATCTCTTGGATTTCTATAGCATAATCAGGATAGGATATCTCCCCACTATAAACCTATTGTGCCAGCGTATTTTTTGGGTTCGTATTGGGTTGAGAAGGCATTTGAGGTTTCTTAGGTAGGGTATGGTGAGTGATTTGTGGTTTAGGTTGAGGTGGATGCATTAAAGTAGGAGGTTGGGTTGTTTGACGCCTCCATCCTTGTGAGGGGTTTCCCCATTGGGAAGATTGAGGTGCATATGGTTGGAAAGAAGGGTTAATATGTTGAGGAGGATATTGAGAAGTATAATTCAAAGGAGGAGGTGTGGGCCATGATGGATGAGTGGAAGGGTACCAATGTTGGAAAGGTGCATTCTGATTTGGATTGTAATGAGGATAGAGTGAACCTTGCATGCCCTAATGATATGGTCAAGGGCCTTAAGGCCTCCTTTGGTTAATGTAGCTCTGAACCCCCTTCTACCCCTTGGTATAAATCCTTCAGGCCTAGCAGAGAAGGACATTTTTATATTGCATGGTTTTCTTCACAGACAGAGCAAACTTCTATGACATTTAGTGGGCACTCATTCCTAGGGTGTCTCTTAGTGTATCTAGGGCGGAAGATAGCTAGTGTCCTTTCTGCTTCCTCTTGCTTCCTTTTAATTTGCATAGTATCCCTTTGTAGGGTAAAGGTATAAAAATTATTACTATTAAAATCCTCTAATATACTTCTTATCTCATGTTTGATGGATGATGTAGAGGGAGATGAACTAACCAAGCCTTGGCTAGACCTACATTTTTTCCTCGCAGCCCTAGAGTGATTCTCGAATACTATTTTGATGTCATCATAAGGTAATTGGTAGATGTCTCCTCATAGATATCATGTTGAGGGTTTCCATTACATCCTCCTTTATCCCTCGAAGAAGAGCTATCTTGAGTGACTCAGGGTCAAGCGTATAGTTAACCCTCTTATAATTGAGTTGGAACATTTCCTCATAGTCCTCTAAGGATTCATCTGCTCCTAGGGTCATCCTAAATAATTCCTCCTTTGTTTCTTTGGACCTACAATACTCCCTATACTTGTCATTGAAGGCTTGTTACATTTGGGCCCAGGTAGTGATGTTGCCTCTAGGAAAACTCATAAACTAGCACAAGGCTACATCTTTGAGGGTAGATGGAAATAACTTTAGCTTTTGTTCATCAGAGGCATAGTCATAGGTATGACATACAAAATAAAATTAAAACATGAAGGTGTCAGGGTCATCAAAGGTTAGGCTATGGAAATGTGGAAGGTCAGCATGGCTTATATTCTTCATTCTGGCCTTCCCATTGGTTTCTCTGATAGGGAAAATCTCATATTTTCTATTTTTAACCATGGTTTGGGTAGGTGAGACAGGTTCTTCTTCCCCTATGGGTTCCTCAAAAATTTTAGGTTGCTCACTTGGAGGGTCTTCTAAGTCCCCTGTAGTCAAAGAGGGAAGTTCACAATCACCAAAGAAGAATAAAGGTTGGTTGCTTGAAGTGGTGGGGCTTTTTGGTAAGAATTTCCCTTGACTATCCCTACTACTATGAGGCAAGAAAGAACTAGCTCGTTTTTTTCTCTCTTTTTTAAAGCTTTCAAATCAACAAGGCTGACGCGAGAAAAACAAAAAAAAAAAACAAAAACAAAAACAAAAACAAAAAACAAAAAAACAAAACAAAAAGACAAAACAAAAAACAAAACAAAACAAAACAAAAAAACAAAAAACAAAAAACAAAACAAAAAACAAAAACAAAAAAAAACAAAAAAACAAAAAAAAGAAAAAAGAAAAAAGAAAACAAAAAAACAAAAAAAAAAACAAACTCCTAAGTAGAGATAACACCTACTTGGACACCTCCTTGACAACGGTGCCAAAAAGTGATGAGCTCTAATATTGAATCAAGGATGTTTCAACTTCCAAGGCTCTCAACTTAAATTATCAACCCGGGGTTCATACACACTTAGAGGTAATAGTGTTATATGCACAATAGGTTAAGTTATGCTCATGTTGCCTTCAATCATTAGATTAGATAAAGGTATTTAGAGACCACGCCTTCAGCTAACTACAAAGGGAATTTCCTAAGAAATCATATCATGATTGCAAGGAAAATGAACATGATTCTAACTCTAGATTAGATGCTTTAAGATCTACTCTCCCCTATAACATATACCTACTCTAATTTCCAAATCAATGCTACTAACTTCTAATTTGCAAAAACCAAGCATGTACAAGAGTTACAATCCAAAACTTAACAATTTCTAAGAAATCATAAACACATATTTTTGGCTTGTGGTTGTAGATCCTCTAACCACACTCCCCACAAGAGAGGTGGTGATCAAACCCGCAACTATGATTTTTGTAATATAATCCCTATTTAAATGGGGAAATAAATATAATAACTTAAGTAAGAACAAGGAAAGAATACATGAGAGGGACTAAATCCTATGGGTTGGGCCCAAACCCAAAGGTTTCATCCCTCCAAATTTAACTCAAATGTAGACTAACAGTAAGCTTTTCATTAATAGAAAATAAGAGTTACATACATCACACGAAAGATGAAAATAACAGTATCAAGCACTAGGCTTTGAGTAGTTACTCCTATCTCCAACAAAATTTTGAATCCTAATGAGCCTTTAGGCTTGTTTATTTATACAAAAATTAACTGAGGAGCAGCTCCCTTAAAAGGAGGATTGTTTCCCTCCAAAATCTTGAAATTAGTGGATATGGTTCCCTTGGGTCTTCACGTGCACTTGAGTTCCTCGGCTACTAGTGAATTCGAGCTATTGGTGAGGAATATTTGATCTCAAGCCGTTTTGGAGAGTTAATGTAGGGTACAAACCTCCAACATTCTCTCTAGATGTCTCCAACAAGCCCCTTCATAGTAAATATCTCCAAAAATGCTTCTTTTTCCTACATATTAATCACATTAGGCCATGAAATATGAAAATCACCCTTTAATATTCATATTAAGCATATTATGGCTAAAAATGCAAATTAATGTGAGAAAAGGAGAGTTTTAAGGGCTGGAGGATAGCACAATGGTCCTCAAAATTACCTATTGATGGGACCCATTAGTTGGCATGCCAACACTAAGCATATTGATCAAAATCATTTTTATGTGATGTTGTTCACATATCTAAAAACCATGTTAGTACATAAATAAAAATACATACAAGCATTCTATCACGATTAGCAATTATGACATATACAAGTTCAAAGTTAGCATATATAACAAATAAATTATCAAAATATGTTTTTAATCATTTGTGCTAAATGTTTGCAGAAGATGTCCCTTTATTCTCGAAAAAAGGGCTTTATATGAGGTCACTTCATCTGGGGAGCATGCTGGCCATGACAATATTTCTTGGATTATGCTGGGATTGGTGTAAATATCTACCTTGAATATTGGTGATATATTGGACATGTCCCCTTCCTCAAATGAATCAAGTGCAGGAATGTGATTTTTTATTAATCTACTTGTCCTAGTCATAGGAAGTCCTTTGTTTCTACTATGCAAATATTGTGGTTTGTTAAATCAATAGGTGAGAATGCTTTCTCAGGTAAAAAGAAAGAACGGTGATGCATGGCATCCCAAGGACACTCAGGTTCCATTACGGCCTCGAGAATATCTTCATCTGAGTGAAAAATATTATATAATGGTGATAAAGGTTCCAGAAGGTCATGAGGATGGGATTGGGTCCTAGTGGTGTTGGTTGAAAAATAACAGAATGACTTGGTGGTTGCTGTCATAGAACCTAGTGATGGTGAAAATGTGCATATTTCATGGGTTTGCACAGTTGATGGTTGTAATACCTTTACATTGGATGAAGCGAACTCGACACTAATAAATTATCAGAAGACATTGTAAATCAGGGTTGGTCAAGGAAATAAATTGTATGTGGTGTTTCATGTAGCTAGCACCAAGTGGTGGGAGGATTTCTGTGATGGTGTCTTGATGAAGAGTGGGAGAAGGTTCTCATGATAATGTTGGCATCCTAGGAGCTAAGGAATCTTCCTCTATGTGAGGAGGGTGTTCAGAGATTTCCTCAATTGGGTGGAACCATATGCTAAGTTGTCCAAATGTTTGCAACATAGTACATGTGTTTGAGCTATGAGGTACATAGGAGGAGGATTTGTAATCTTGACATTAGTTTCACACAAGGTTGCTCTTGCTACTTGTAATCGTGGGCGGTATTGGGCGGTATTGATAGTTCTGTGTATGATGAACTTGGGAACAAATGTGACAATGATTGCGCATGCATCTAGACTGGTTTAATCAGGTAGGTCCAGGAATGTGGACCAACAAGAAAAAAAAAAATCTCTATTTTTTCTCAATTCTCGACATTGATTAACCAAATGGTCTGGTTTATTGCATAGGGCATGTGAATGGGAAGGTTCTGGCAATATTCTCTTAGGTAGATTTTCCATCATTTTGGATATTGACCACAAGCGAAGTATAGTGACAATGGGCGCAAAGATGAATAGTGAATGAAGCTTCTTCCTCAAAGAATCAATAAATGGTTTTGGATCCATCATCTTCCACTAGCACAACGAGGGGTGATGGTGTCACAGTATTGGATTGAGTGAGGGTTCCCATTGCATCTCGATAACAAGGAATTTTGGCACAGTGATGTGTGTGATGTTCATATTGTATGCGCATGGATGGTTGGTGCATAATGCCTTATTACATGTTGGTGTGGCATTTTCTCCTAAAGGTGGATGTGGGGCTACTAGCATTTTTGGGGCGTGAAGAAGATATTTTAACTCCTATAATTCTAGGCATAAGTTGGTAGGGTTCCTTGATATTTCACATAATGCGCAGTGTGGTGGTATCCTAGATAAGGAAGTGGTTGAGGTGCCCACCTTCTTTCCTTTATGCCTGTCCCTTTTTGTTGCACCTGCTGGTGTCGACAAAAGTATAGCTCATTTTGGGGTGGCTTCCTAAGGGGTGGCAACAAGAATGATGTTTGTGAGGTAAAACCTGAGTTTGCTAACATGTCTTGTGGGTCCAAATAATAAACAAGTCTCATAAAACCCATATTTGGTAATGTCAGTGTTGTCATGACATGGTGCAAGACAAAACTAGGTGGGGGATACAAGAAAGGTGTCTGAGTGATTGTGTATGGTAGGAATGTTGAGTTAGTAATCACAACACTAGGGTTGTCTAGAACTAGTTCCTGAGGTTGAGGTGTGTTTGACAAAATCATCATACACAATGGGGTTGCAAGAGAAACCTAAATTAAAGGTGGGTCACCAAGGTATGCGACAAGGAGTATTGATGGTTTGAACATCCCTTGACCTGATTCAGTAAAATTTGTGACCAATTATTTATGGTATCCTACGAGGGTTAATGCAACATCAGGGGTGGTGGATATCCTTTTCCAGTGGCATGCAATTTGATCTATAATAAATATTTTCCCGTCATGGAGGAACATCATGATAAGAAACATTGAAGATTTTAATGTGATCATCGCATACATGTAGCTATAGCCTAGTAGGGTATTGTTATCTAGTTGGGCATCAAGGACCTCTATATATATGAGAATAGTTTTATCGCAAAATTCTACTGGAATATCCTGAAAATGTCCTATGGGGGTCGAGGGGTGCCTGTCATATGATCTGAGTGTAATGGGTGATGCTTTGAACTCGGGGGATCCTATTTTTTTCCAAACTGATTTGGAAATGATAGAGGTGGATGATCCTTCATCAATGATGCAATGATGGATGTTGATATTCCAAATGGTGATTGTAATCTGAAAGGAAACTATCAATGGGAGCCACAGAGTAGTGTTATTCAAATCGAAATCCATCAGGCACAAATCGACTAGATCGCTTATGCTTAATGTGGAAAGAATTGATTTCCATTGAGTTGGGAAAGTTTGTAAAACTTCCAATATGACATAGCTGATGGGGATTTAGATAGATCATCTACGATGTTGTAGCTATGAGCAACCTTTGAATTGTATCCTACTCGACATAGTGGCACTTTGACCATTCGTGGGATGGTTTCTACTAGGGGTCAAGGTAACATAATTCTTCATGGCTACAATAGTGTTTGATGTGGATGGGTTGGTTTCTGGAGTAGTTTTGTTATCATGATTTCATGTTTGCAGGAGAACATCTTCTCCTAACTTGAAAATGTCGCGATTGGTGGGATTTTAGGAACTTCCTCCAGGAGAATTATGATACTGTTGGTGGGAGGGTTCATGTTGGGTATACATCACTCCCTAATAGGGGAAGGGATTCTGCATAATAACAAGTTGTTGGTGTGGCCTCCTACCCCCTGGCATCTTTCATCCTTTTTAACTCGGGGAGTTGAGGACAATGATGGTTGTAATGCCTATATTCCCCACAAATAGCATAAGCATGATTAGTCCTTAGGCTAGGGTTCTTGTACTATTTTTGTGGGTTTTTATTGTTTTGACCTTGGTTTTAGTTCTGGTTAGGGGGATTCCTGACCCGGTGCTTGCAAGGGTTTTTGCTTGTTGTTTCCCCCTACCTTGGTTCCCCTTTCTAAATGTTCCTTCCTTTCTTCTTGTTAACGTTTGGTGGGTTGTTTGTATTATTTTGTTCAAAGTACTGTTGTTGTTATGGGAAATAAGGTTGCACGAAATTAACCCCAACGTTAAGTTGTGATGATGGGTTGTTATGTTGGGGTGTTGTTAGAGGGAAGGAAGGATTCCCTTTCCCTGGGTTGGTGTAATTTCTTTGGGAGGTGGAAACCACCTCTACGGCATGTGGAGGGTACTGACCACCTTGCATGGAAGGGTATTGACCACCCTGCATGGGAGGGTATTGGCTACTTTGCATGGTAGAGTATTGGTTACTCGACATAGTAGGGTTCTGTGAGGGTGCTGGCTGATTGGGATAGTATCACATGTTGGATGGTGGTTTTACTACAAGTGGGGTACTATATGGCTAGTAAGTGGTTGGGCCACTGAAAACCCTTCCAAGCTTATGGAAAGTGTTTCCAGGTTGATTTTGGGATATTGTTCCAATCAACCCATCTATAACACTTGATACTCCTAGTATCTTTGAACTGAAAGATTGTAGGCGAGGGGCATCAGGTAGGACATGATAGAGGTATCCAAACTGGGTATAAATGAGCTCAAATTTTTGAGATTTATTAATAGCCTCTTATTCTATTTGTGGGAATAAGGATGCCACATATTTTGAGATCTCTAACGTAAGAGATTTCAAAAATAAGTCAAGTAGGAGGTCCTCATATACGTGCACCTGGGATAGGCTACGATGTTTCTACCATTCATGGACATGGTCTGAGATATGTATGGTAGGCGTTTGTCGAAAATGGATGATTATCTCCAATCCAGTATCATGGCATATTGGGAGTTGGAATAAATTAAGAAATTAACTAGCGAGAGAGTCAAAGATCCCATGGGAACCAGAGGTTTCGCTTATGTACCATTTCACTGCATGCCCAATGAGGGTGCGAAGTTGTAGATGAATTGATTCATTTATGAAGTTGTTAGAGGAGCTCCAAAGATGAAAGTTCATTATGTAGTTTCTTGGATCTTCCCCTTGTTTCCCTTCGAATTTCGGTATATGTGAGGGTAACTTGGATGGCATGGGGGGAAATTATGACTATGTCAATGGGGTCATTTTTCAACTTTTTTAGGTCTGAGAGATTTAAGGAAGCTAGAAACGAGACTTTGGTGTTGTTCACCATCATAAATTTTTTTTAACAGTAATGTGCAAAGGAGTTCCTTGTGTGGAAGTGTGAGATTGACTACTCGGGGTGGTAGCATGTGGACTCCCACAGGGTGGTGTGTGGACTCCACCAAGGGTAGTGAATGGAGTACCTTGAGGGATAGGGGTCCCAATCAAATTTTCCCCAATAAATTATGAACCAAAAAAAATGGTTGTGTGATGTCTTCTACATTAAAATGACGAGAGACCTGGCACACCTCTCGGAAATGGGGGGAGGTTTTGGAAGTGCCTAGAGTGACGGGGTACCATTGGGTCCCCTATGGTGTCTAATGGAGTGTGTGTTACTTCTATGGTGGGGGGGTGGGGGGTATGTATCAAAGAAAGTAAATCACATACATAAAACAAAATCAAAATTAAATATGTGGATAATGGACCACTTACTTCCTTCCTATTACATCATCTAAAAGACACAAGGGAAGAAGGGGCTACTCCCTTTATTTAATAACACTTAGTCCTAGTCCCAATACTAATGAAGTAAAAATTATTTGGTTATTCAAAAATATGTGTGGATTTTGGGTCACTTACTCTCCTCCTAATTAAGCTATGTGACTTGTGAAAAAATAGAAAAACAAGTTGAAGAGATGTGTGGATTATGGAAACTTGCTCCCCCTGATTAAGTTATGCGTGAAATGTAACACCCTCCTCCCACATCTACCCAAGCAATCATCCAGTTGGGGTAAACATGTGATGGGAGGCCACTATGATATGATTCAACCTCCTAAGTCACATTAATGAAGTGGAACCAATGAAAACACACCATACGACATCCAACATCATCAACAGAACCCTCATAGGACAAGCCAACCACTCAAACAGTTTGTCTCTAGGTACCACTATTGTTTTAGGTCCCTTGGTCCATAATCACTCTCATGCTATGGGCAAGAGAGTAGCCAGCAACCTAAAGTCACTCTCATAGGCCTGCTCACCAGTGAATATGCACCAAAATTGCTAGTGTTGTGCCAGCGACCTCAAGATTTAAGCCACTTTTTCATGCTCAGAACCCAGGTCATTGCCTAGAAATGATCCATCTCTACAAATTAGTAAGATAACATGGAAATTACTAGACTAAATCAAATACTTGTTCAAGACCTTGACTGGACCCCTACTAGCCATGACAAACATTTTGTCAAACACTTAGTAAATATGCAACCTATAGGTGTAAATCACATATCTGAGCATAGGGGTCTCATATTTATCTGATATTCACTCTGAAGCATTGTCTCCTTATCACATTAGCTATCATTTCATCCATTAGGTCATAGATACATTGATCATTCAATAAAAATTAAGAAGATGCTGAGATCCAAACATAAATGTTGTCATAAAATACATACATAACTAGCATAATAGGGACAAAAATATCAACAAAATCACAACCATATACACCACATATAATCCATCATAATACTCATAGAAATACTAGTAAAATAACCTTTCATTAATGATTCAAAATCCAAACTCGGGATGGGATTTCCACTTTCCACCCAACTGTAGAATGACTGAGCCAAATCTCTCTTCGTCCATTCATCCTCGTGTCATATTCCAATCATGAATGTGGGATGTCATAGAACAAATCAATGAAAACTCATCGAGGGCTTCAAGAGGCCATCCACCTCAACCCATCAAATAGTGATTCCACCTCATGGTTGGACGTCACAAAACCATCATCAGATCAGCCTCTATCCCAGCCTTCCAAGGCTCTAGAGCATTTGTTCCAACCCAACTTCTAGGACTATTAAATCAACCCACATCTTATACAAGGCTCCAAAATGTTTGTCCAACCAAGGCTCTAGGACTAGTAACTCAACCCACAATGTTTACCGAGCTCCAAAGTGTTTGTCCAACCAAGGCTCCGAGACTAGTAACTCAACCCACCTAGGGCTCCATAGTGTTTATCCAACCAAGGCTTCAAGACTAGTAACTCAACCCAAGTTGTTACAGGGCTCCATAGCATTTGTCCAACCAAGGCTCAAGACTAATAACTCAACCCAATCCATTACAGGGCTCCAGAGCATTTTTCCAACCAAGGGTCCAGGACTACTAACCCAACCCAAGCTAAGGAAACATGAGAACCAACCAAAAACACAACAAATAAGTAAATCCACAAACTCCATGGCTATCTAGGAAATGGCAAGGCTAGGAAATCCACTATCAATCCAAGAAATCCTCCATGCCAGTGACAGATCACATCCAAGAAACCACATGCATATGCCATGCATGCTAAAAATAGTGAGGAAAGCATACATGTAACTCAATATCTACAAGAAAAACCTGTTGTAGTTGTTGATATTGATGCCCTCTTATGCTTTCCTTCCCTTCCTTTGCCTTATTTCTTCAAGAATCCAAATATTCCACACCCCCCGAGAGTGCTCCAAGAAAACTATAATTGTCCAAGAGTATGAGAGAGAATAATGAGAGAGAGCTCCAACACTAAACTGACCTAGTCCTGCCACCAATCCTCAGAAGCCCTTTTATTAATGAGGCCTTTATTTTATTCATTTTACATTATTTTCCTTCATTTTCCTCCTCTCATGCAACTTGTGACCCTTCACCTTCATTTTCTCCTAGTTCCCATTATTTTCATAAATAAAATGCTAATTAATGCCTCATGCCTTTCCAAAGCCTTAGTCATTGCCTTTGCTAATTCCCTTAGCCATAAACAACCAAATGAACACCCACTAGGATGTTTTCCCCACCATTCATCTTGGAATATGTGTCCAAATATCTGTGGTATTTATATATTTTACATGATTTTTAACCATGGTTGTTATAGATTCCCCCTTGGGGAACACCATCATCGGTGTTAGATGACACCTATAACCAAAAAGACTGTTGAAAACAAAACATACTTCCCATGGAGCTTTATAACAAAGATCGTTGCAGTATTTACAATGATCACCTGCGAAAACATGACAAACATATCGTTTACTGGAGCTTTGTCACACAACTTTGTAACACATTTGCTTCAACCAACAAATAACCATACTATTTATGGAGCTTTATCAATCTAGCTTGATACGGTATTTACAATAATATACGGATAAACACATTTTCTCAACCAACAAATAAAATATATGATGCCTGCATCCGCAACAAGGGAATCTAGAGGTTCACACCTCCACCCTCAAAGTAATACCAGGATTCACCTCCTTCCCAGGAAGTCCAGAATCCACTTCAAAGTTAGATCTGCATCCAATGTCCAATGATATAATCTCATGCCACTTGTCCTCTTAGTGAACAATTACTAGCTCATTGTTCTAGGGTCCACTCCCAACGTACATCTAATTCCATCTAGAAATGTTAATGACCAAAACAAATCCATCTATGACCTTCCCTTCTCTACTACATAGTCCCTTGGGAAATTCGATCACCCCTTTCATGTAGTCACTCACCTTCCAAGTTTCGCTAGCACCCCCATCTCAGGTAGTCCATCCCTTGGCAAGGCTTCCTCGCATCGGAAGATACAAAACCAAGGCATATATCTACCTCAAACCATCATATCGATCATAACATTCTCATGGCAACCAATGGATACTATTGGGTACCAAGGTCCCATAATGGTTGTGCTCTTGAAGTTCTTTACCAGCATATTATTGCATTTTCCAATTCCTTTTGCTGACATCGCTAATTCTTGCAGTCGATTTCAACTACCCAATCGACATTTTTGTGCTTCCTGTACCAAGTACATAACTTCCATTAGATTTAAACTAAATTGAAATAAATTCACATGATACCTCATTGGTAGCTTGTCAATAAGGTACATTTTCAATCCTGTTCACTCCCTGTCACAAGAAGTCAAACTAGCATATTTGACCAAATCAACATGTCTAAAAACATCTCATTAGGATAGCTCAAAACATAACCATCATAGATCAAAATCATAAATCACATGTAATCATCACAAACGAGAATCATAATTCACATGTAATCATCATAAACCACATGTATAATAAATCTAAAATAAAATATTGATACTTATCCTTCATCAATCCTTACTTCTTCCTTTTTTCTTTCTGTACACACATTGGATCGGTTTCCACACCCAGCAAGCACTCAGTGCCTTCTCCTCAACTAGGTGCACATATGGATAGTGTTCATCACACACATACAACCACACATGAAATACACATAATGCAGTACATGCACCTACACCTGACACACAACACATACACCTACACCCAGTGTAAAACACACACAATACATACACATACATTCGATGTAAAACACAATACATGCACCTACACCGAATGTACAACATAACACAAAGATGTGTTTGGAGTGCAACACGATGAATGCATATGTCACTATACCAGGGCTACACAATGTACATACATAGTACTGCATTCTTGTAACACAACATGTACGACATGCACTCAGTCCCACATGTACACCAGTACCACATGTATCAAGCACCACCTGCACTATGTGTGCACAATATCACATGTACACGGTGCCACCTGCACAACATGTGCACAACAACACATGTACATGGAACCATATACACTATGTGTACACAAGACCACGTGTACACTATACCACTTGTACAATGTGTACACAATACCATATGTACATAGTACCACCTCCTTGATGTTTACACGACACCACATGTACACATCACCACATGCAAGACATGTACACAACACCACCTACACATAGCACCACTTGTACAACATGTACACAACACCATATGCACACAACGCTGTTTGTAGAATCATGCACACCACATCATATGTACATAGCACCACATGTACATAATTGTGCATATCCAACATGTACATAGCATCGCATATCCAACACGCGTAGAGCAACATATGCATACAACACTACATATCCATCATGCACACAGTACAATCTATGCACAACACCATATATCCAACATGTACATAGCACCATCTATACCCATCACTAAATATGCAACATTCACACCACACTATCTATACTAACAGCATATACATAATATTGCATAAACAACATGTACACACACTACACATGCACAATACTGCATGCACACAATCATCACAAATGCAACATGTATGACATATGCACAATAGTAATATTACACATATGAAACCACACTACCTCTACGAAGTAACCTTGCTTCTAGTGTCTCTTCTCCATCCAAGCTTATCCTAGCATGCCATGGACCACACGGATTTCATCCTACTGATGAAACCCTTAGTGTTACCTGTCATAACATAAACATAAGCATAATAAAAGCATACAATATCAATTCATATCCACATGATACTAACTTCATACATTTGTCATGACTATTATTCCCAATTAATTCCTCGTAAGGCCAAGAACCTATTCATGTCATTTGCCTGTGTAAGCAATCATTCCTCCACAAGAAAAATTCCTGATGACCCTCTCGGACAATGAAAAACATACATAGATACATATACATAAACATTTAGAATAAAATAATCATGAACTTGTGAGACAACAACATATATACATACATGTATACATATAAAAACATTGGCATAGTCATTATCATAACATAATTACCAAATAACATAAGGTCTAGATTAAGAGAACTTCCTCATTTTACAGAACATGCGCAACATTGAGAACCACATTCCCAACTTAGACAAGGCATCTAGCACCTCAGATCCATTTACTTTACCTTTATGGTTACCTTTCTCATGTATGTACTACCACTGTCACCTTGAACCTAACCAGTCCAATCGAATATCATAGTCTTTACCTTCTACTGTGCTTACTCATGCACCGAGCTTCACTTGAATATTACATTATCTCTCAGGTGACACATAGCTCTCCTGAGATCCATCAACTTTCCTCTTTCCCAACCTTCCCAAGACCAAAACATAAAATGAGCATAAGAAACAAACAAGAAGAAAAACCATGAAAACCAATAACAAAATGACTCCACAACCAAAGTGGTATGGCCATACACTAGACATAAACAAAGCCACAAATCGATCTCAAAAATCCACGAAAGACCAAAAGCGCAAGACTGAAAACAAACACTATAACTCAATCGCCATGGTTCCTAGGGAAACTCAACCAGACTTCTTCAACATTTCATGGCAACCTCTCTTTGCCATGAAATCCCCTGCATCATATTGTCATCTACACATAACTGTCAGTGCATAAATAAATATAGAAATACACTGGTTACCTTACCTTGTCATTCCAAGAACATTTTTTGTAACTGAAAACATCCACGTCACCTGTCAAGGGACTCCAATTCCCTTGACATATTCACCTACAACTAGAGACTAGCTAATATACCTATCAAGTACATGTTCATGACTATAGCACATATCCACATAATGTTAGAAAAATCAAGGTTAAGAAGAGTTCTTATTGTTGGAAATAATACCTAGCCGCGGGGGTGGGGGTGGGTGGTGAATCAATATTATCAGTTCAATAAATTTTCATTTCCAAAATATATTTTAATACGGTACTTCTGTGAACTGAACTAGCATGTACACGCTACTGTTATTAGAGAAACCAATGTATGCCCAGAGAACTTATGATTTAATCAATTTATCATGTGTTGATCTTTAATTAGTGCATCAATAAATTGTTAAGTAGTGCATTAAAAACATAATAAACAATCACACATAAGCAACACACATGAATGCCAAGACTTAAGGCGAAAACCCAATACAGGGGAAAAACCACCTACTACTGTCGTCTCTATCTTCTTTTAATAATAAGAAAATATATTTACAATATTGTACTCATGCAGACTCATACCAGTACACAGGAACCTTCTTGTAGAAGGCTACAACCTTCTCCCATTTTCCAGCTTCTACTGAAAGGGAGCTACAACCCGCTAGCTCTTGTACTAGCCAATGTGTTTACTAGTACGTAGGCGCCGGCCTACGTAAGGCTACAACCTTCTCTCTTCTTCCAGGGATCATGTTTCATAAATTTTTAGATTGGATGCTCTTGGTACACAACAATACAAATGAAGGCCTCGTTTCATCAAATTTTCATATTGGACCCATCAAAACTTTCAAACTGCATCAACCAATAATCTGTTAATCTAAACAATTAGATCATTGTCACCAGAACACTGTGTTGAACCTAGAAACCTGCATCATCATTCGAAACCAATTGCAACCTCAAAAATCATGCATTAAAATGTATACGCTACTTTACTGAACCCAACCTACATGTATACACTACTTCCTTTAGCAAAACCTATGTATACCTTCGAAACTACTGAAACATAAAACTTTTGAATCAAGTATGTGCCAGCCAGCAATGCACTGAACATCTACTATCAATTTAGAGAGCTTTACAGAGGCAGTATCATAGATAACCCTTCTTACTTAGATAGTCAATCAATCAGACACCAAACTCCTTATGTATTTAGTTTTGCATTGAGATATAAGAAGACTTCATTGACAGACAGCAATAAAACAAGAAAATTGATCAGATAGATCAGTCATATTTGAAGAATAGGATTTTCTTTTGTATATACTACTTGGAAGAGTAGAAACTACGTGTATACATGTTTTTACTGAGATGAACCAACATATAGATCTATAAATATTAACTCATAACTTCGTTGCTATTCCAGACTTCAAAAAAACCTAGATCATGATGTGTACACAATTAGATCTATCCCAACCAATATCAAATCTTTCAATGATAAGGCATTTCATGTCTCATGATCCTGATTCAACATTGAATTCAAGGTGCACATAATATTTCAGATCAAATCACAAACACAACCCCTATCATTGCCTTCTGTAATGCGAACATGTGATTCAGATAAGGCATTGCCAAGAGTAGCTACAAAATTCCAAGCTTGTAGGAATACATATGAGTTCTTCTGGTCCAAAATGTGTGCAATCGAGTTGATGCCCCTACTGTTAAGGAATGAAATCAGTGTAAGAGGGATTTGATATATATTTTCACATCCTGCCCAGGGATCTATCCCAATGTTGACTACTTTTCCATTATTTATTTTCCAGGTTAGGCCACTCCTGATGGTAGGGAAGGTTTGTAAAAAACCTTCCATATTCCTTGTTTGTTCCAGGCTGGTAATCAGATCCCATCCATGAGGTTTGGGGGCCATATATATATTTATTGATGACCACTTCTATCCACAGGCTTCTAGACTTTTGGAGGAACCATCCCAATTTGGTAGCTAGTGCATGTGAAAAGGCAGGGATATCTTTGAGGCCCCATCCCCCCCATTTTTTGGGTAGAGCAATACAACTCCATCTAAACCAGGCAAAGTGCTTCCCTTCCTTGTACCCTTTTGAGAGGAAATTACAAAAAATTCTTTGTATTCTCGAGAGGATTCCTTGTGGAATCCAGGAAAGAGACATCCAATATATCAGAGTGGCTTCAAGGATAGATTTGATTAGCACTAGTCGCACTGCTCTGGACCAGAATTGATGGTTCCAGTTGATCAACTTTTTTTCCACCCTAGTCACCAACTAGGTCCAATCAATAATTTTGTATCCATGTGATTTAATGCGAAATCCCAAATATTTTAATCCATCCTCCATTTGAAGGCTTTGGAAGGGAAAATTCTAATAATCATGTCTAGTTTCTCGTGGTGAGCAATCTGAGAAGGTGATGGTGGAATTTGGTCTATTGATTTCCATCCCAGTGGCTGAAAACAATAATTGCATTACATCAAAAAGAGTATTATAGTCATGAATTCCTCCATTGAAGAAGATAAACACATATATATTGTCGCATCCTGCCCATGGATCTATCCCAATGTGGACTACTTTTCCATTATTTATTTTCTAGGTTAGGCCACTCCTGATGGTAGGAAAGGTTTGTAAAAAACCTTCCATGTGACTGATATTCCTTGTTTGTTCCAAGCTGGTAATCAAATCCCATCCATGAGGTTTTAGGTCCATATATATTCATTGATGACCACTTCTATCCACAGGCTTCTAGACTTTCGGAGGAGCCATCCCAATTTGGTAGCCAGTGCATGTGAAAAGGCAGGGATATCTTTGAGGCCACATCCCCCCCCATTTTTTGGGTAGAGAAATACAAATCCATCTAAACCAAGCAAAGTGCTTCCCTTCCTTGTGCCCCTTCAAGAGGAAATTGCAACAAATTCTTTGTATTCTCAAGAGGATTCCTTGTGGAATCCAGGAAAGAGACATCCAATATATCGGAGTGGATTCTAGGATAGACTTGATAAGCACTAGTCGCACTGCTCTGGACAAAAATTGATGGTTCCAGTTGATCAACCTTTTTTCCACCCTAGTCACCAACTAGGTCCAATCAACAATTTTGTATCCATGTGATTTAATGTGGAATCCCAGATATTTTTATCCATCCTCCATTTGAAGGCTTTGGAAGGGAAAATTCTAATAAGCATGTCTAGTTTCTCGTGGTGAGCAATCTGAGAAGGTGATGGTGGAATTTGGTCTATTGATTTCCATCCCAGTGGCTGAACAAAATAATTGCATTACATCAAAAAGAGTATTATAGTCATGAATTCCTCCATTGAAGAAGATAAACACATCATCAATGAAAAGGAGATGATTAAGGATGAATTGTTTAGTGATTTTGAGTCCCTGTAATCTCCCATCTCTTTTCTCATGTGAGATTATCTTACTTAATCCCTCCATGACCAGTAGGAAAAGTAGTGCTGAGAGTGGACATCCATGCCTAAGGCCCCTCTCGGCATGGAAGAAGTTGGATGCAAATCCATTGAAAAGAATGCTAAAAGAGACAATAGAAATGCAACACATAATCCAAAGGATGAATGGGATTGGGAAGCTGAGATGTGTTAGAATCATCCTGATATAGATCCATCTAACACGATCAAAAGCCTTTGATAGATCAATTTTGAGAATGGATCCTTTCAATTTCTTCATTTTGATTGAGTGGAGGGCTTCTTGGGCAGTGCTTATAGCCTTGTGAATTTGTTGGTTGTGGAGGCAAGAAAATTGTTCGAAGGATATGTTGTCTAAGAGAATGGGTTTGATACGAATGGTAATGATTTTAGCTATAATCTTGTAAAGGTAATTGCATAGAGAGATGGGTCAGAAATCGTTTAATGATTGAGGGGAATCCAAATTTGGTATGAGGGAAATAAAGGTGGTATTAGTGACATCATACATACGCCCAGAAATTTTGCATTCTTCTATGACCTTGAGAAGGTCCAAGCCTAAAATCTCAAAGAAGGTTTAGTTAGAATTCCAGTGACCAACCATCTAGACCCAAGATTTTATCCTTCTTGAACCATTTCAGGGTGCCCTCCAATTCTCCCATGGTTATAGGTTTGTTAAGATCATAAGATAATTCTAGGTCCACAACCCGTGGGAAATGACTAGTCATGTGGATGATATCAGCAAGAGATGCTCCTTGGGGAGCTTTGAAGAGCTGCTAAAAATGTGAATTTCCCAAGTGTGCCAGCTGACAAATGGTTTATGTGTACTTTCCATGATTAGCAGGCATTTTTCAGATGGTGTTACATGCCCTCCTTCCCTTGGCAAAATTGTGGAAGAATTTTGTGTTGTCATCACCTTCTTTTAGCCAAATGGCTCTACTTCTAAGTCTCCAAGTCTCCTCTTGTTCTTGTAGAATCTTCGATCTCTGTGCCTCTAGATCAATGAGAGTAGTTTTTGCTACAACAGAGATGAATCCCCTGCCATGGTCATCAGTCATATCTGCAAGTTGGTATTCTATATCACAAAGAGTTTGGTCATCTCTAGATCGCTTTACTTTGGCCCATTGAGTGGAGATACTTTTAAGTTCCATAAGATTTCGGCAGAAGCCTTCAGCCAAATTACGACCTTGTGTAGGGGGGTGGTCTCTCCAGAATTCAATAACTAATTTATGGTAATCAGGGTCTTGTAACCAGGTCTAGTTAAACTTGAAGGGTGCTCTGGGCTTTTGGGATGGACCATCCAATTCTAGATAAATGGGGGAATGATCAGAGATCCCTCCAAATCCAACCCATTGACAAAAAATTGTGAGCGTGGAAAGCAAATCCTCTTTTATGAGAAATCGATCCAATCTCCTTTCCAATTCCACATCTCCAATCCTCCTGTTATGCCAAGTTGGTTGCTTTATGTTCATAGGGATTTTAATCAGGTGATATTGTTCCAATAATTGATCCACATGATTTGATAAAGGAACCAACTATGAATGATGTCCCTAGTATTCTTCATGACCAATCTTGAAATTGAGGTCACCTCCCAAAATGATATTATTAACATTAAATAGGGAGAGCGTAGATATTCCATCCTATTGTGATTTGGTGCGTAGATATTGGCTATAGGTAGGTTTGTGCCTAGTTCTGAGGAGAAAATGTCCATTCCAAGGAAGCCAGAGCCTCCCCAAATAGAAATAGAATTTATGGAATGTGAGTTTATACCCAATGTAATACTCCCAGATCTTCCATTTACATCTAGAGCATGAAAACACCAAGCAGGTAGCATAAAATGTAGTATCCAGAAAATCTACTCAGCCTTCCCTAGGGTTTCTTGAAAAAATACAATGTCACATTGTTAGGTCCCTATAATACTAGTGATTACCCCATTACTATTGTATTTTTATCCCTTATTAGTATTTTTGTGCCCCTATTGTCCCCATATTGTTCTTACTGTGCCCCATAGAATCCCTCTATTGTTATTTTTGTGCCTTTATATTATTATTGTTTGGTCGGTTGGGTTTTATTGTGACTCCTTAGACTCCTATATATAGAAAGGAGGTTTTGTCAATTGAATCATCAAAGAATCATTCATTTGTGTAATGTAAAGGAGGTTTCCCCCTCGAAGAGGCTGAATTCTAAGGCATTGACCTATCTTTTCTATCTTTTTGTGAGCTGGTTTTATAACATTTGGTATCAAAGCTTTGGATTCTAGGGTTTCGCTACTCCAAATAGGTCATCGTGTCATTTTCGCTATAACTTTTTTTCCTGTGACATTTTAGAAGTGAAAAAAAAAAAAAAAAAAACCTATTTGAGACGAAATCACACTGAACCTTGGGTTTGAATTTTAGAGCTTTTCGCGCTATATTTGTGGAGATATGATCTGAGAAAGTTGATCTTTTTGCAGACTCCTGAATTACATTCCAAACAGGTGACCTGGGGAAAATCGTCATAACTTTCTCTTTGAGCATCAGATTGAAATTTCGTAAGAAGGCACAGAAAGAGCATGGACAATAGTTTCTTGTATATATTTTTCAGAGCCAAAGGTCAAAACAATGATACGTGGCATGTCGTACAAGTTTGCTCTACTGAATTAGTATATAATCAAGTTACTGTGGGAGATTTGGCATAACTCTTCCCCAGAGAATCCAATTTGGATCCGACTGGTGGCATTGGAAAGAGGATGCAGAGGGCTATTACAGGTTGCAATTTCATAACTGGATGATCTGAAATTACAGAGATACATCAGTTTCAATATCAAACTCCTATAAAGTGAAAAAAGGTGTGTAGCTTTTTTTAAATTTTTGCATAAGCTTGGTTTGAAAAATTAGTTTGAAGGAATTCAAAGGGCATAGTAAAGCATTATT